>JAUZND010092314.1:2609-14632 GCA_034780555.1 Coelogynopora nodosa | reverse complement strand
TGGTGTCAGTGTATGAGTGGGTGGAGGGAGCTACTATGACATGTGGTGTCAGTGTATGAGTGGGAGAGGCTACTATGACATGTGATGTCAGTGTATGAGTGGGAGGAGCTACTATGACATGTGGTGTCAGTGTATGAGTGGGTGGAGGGAGCTACTATGACATGTGGTGTCAGTGTATGATTGGGAGGAGCTACTGTGACAAGTGGTGTCAGTGTATGAGTGGGAGGAGCTACTTTGACATGTGGTGTTATTGTATGAGTGAAAAAGACTAATTTATATAGCTTGAATCATCTTATAAATGAGATGTCGAAATTCAGTTCAGGTTCGTCTACTGTTATTTATGTTAAACTGATGGTCACGTTAGTTACAATTGAAACTAGAACATTTTACACGCTAGTGGTCATTTTAGGATACATATTAGATTATATTTAATTACACATTAGAATTTACTTTACACCCAACTAAAATTCAAGTTTTTTTAACTGATAGTTAGACTTATTCTATTAGAACAGTATTCATAATAGTTTACAGTTAAAAAGTTAGACCTAGATTATAATTTAATTCACACTTGATCCAAATTCTTAAGTTATTCAGAATTGTAAGCTAATGAGTCGAGAGCCCTCCTATAACAGCCCACCATGTTAGCCGCACACCACACTCGTGTAGGTAGAACTGAGACACACGGTGATGATTGCAACCTCATCCATCCCCCACAACCACCCACCACACACCAGACGGCCTCTCCCTCACTTCTGACTACCCCAACCGGGTCACGCATGTGGCGTAGCTTCGACCTGGAGGCCGGGGGGGGCGGTGGTAGTGGTGGTGGTGCCAGCACTAGCCCCTCCTCCACCGCCAACCAATCAACCAGCGGCAGCAACAGTCTCACTCCGGCGGCACCAGGCAGCATGTCGACGTCGCACTATCCCACCACCGCGGTGGCTGCCACATCCACGTCGTTAGCCGCCCACCACCATCGTTGTTTAAAACCTCAGCGGAGTCTGCCGCAGCGTAGCCGCTCGATGGACACGAGCCAGCAGCAGCCGGGGGGTGGCGCCGCCGCCGCCGTTGGCAAGGGGGGCTCCTCGGCCGCGGGGGACACGTCGCAGGGGGAGGGTGGGGTTGGTGGGCAGGATTCACTGGCCCCCCCTCCCCACCTGGGCTCTACGCTGGGTGCCATGGTGGAGGAGGAGATGGTGGACCGCAGTCCGCGAGGCTCCATATCGCACGAGAACAATGTTCTCCTTGACCCGGACATTCTTACCGATGAGGCTACTCAGGCGCTTACGCTCACTGTGCTGGTAAGCTATCTTTGTTTTGTTGCTGTCTTTTTCATGTCGTTTTGTATTCAGTAAACTTTTTATTATTATTGTACTGTTGAGTAAACTAATAAATATGTACTAATGTCCTCTTCGTTTGAAGTTGGGATATAAATTAATTCGCTATTAATTCTGCTGCTAGCATGATTTTCAACATGATTTTCTATATTATTAAATATTTCATCATTTCGAAGACCTATTTAACTGTCATTAGCCTATACATGATTTTTGTTAAATTATCTCCATAAATATCTTATTCATATATATATATGTACATACAATATGTTTAAAGCACTCAGTAATTAAAATATAAAGTGGTGTGATCAATAAATTAATAATTAGATGTTTAATAACTAATTAAAAATATATTTTATAAATTTATATATAATTATAATAAACTAAAAGGCAAGTTGAGAAATCTACTATATTAATCTACTTTATAAGTTGGTCTATATACTCATATAGTCTATTTACATTTGGTGTAATATATTGTTTTATTTTGGTTAGCTTCGAAGAAGTAAAATATGTTATATTTAAGCTATTAATCTATATTTTAGAAAAGTTAAATATTCCTATTTTTTAAGTCGACTTTGCCAAGCAGGGACTATTTTATTTTGTCTCTTATCTCTGACGTATCTACGTTCTATCAATAAATAAAACAGAAGTGCCTGGAAATATATCAAATATATTATTGAAATTCCCAACAGATTTTACATAATATATTATCATTAAAATTATTGCATTATAGATTCAAACGTTTAAAATCTAATATAAATATATTAAACGAGATTTTCAGAGATTGTTGAATTTATATTAATGTATGAGATTAGATTGCTCAAAAAATAGTTTTTAATTTTAAATTTAAAAATCGGCATAGACTAAAAATTGAACATGACGTAAACATTTTCAATATATTTTATGGTTTACTTTTCAAAATTAATTTAATATTTTTGTTGAAGAAAAGAAATCATCAATATATAATATAATATTTAATTATTTAGGGAACCAGAATAATTATTTTTTTATAGAATAGATAGAAAAACCAAAGACAAAAACATCCAGGTAGTTCATTATTGTTTCGTGTATCATCAGACAGATAAATAAATGTCAGTTTACAATAAATGAGCTGCTGTGTGTTATAATTATATAATATACAATATGATGTTACAGGTAATTAGGAGAACATTAGATTATAATTGAATATGTGTTATAATGATCAATCAATTTTATTGTGCAGAGGCTGTAGCTGACTATTGCATATTAAAACAATTAAAGAAAGAAAGGACTATCACCAGTTGCTACATTATGATGAAGTACAGAATCAATATCTTTAATGGATACATCGAGCTATATATGCAAAATCAGCTACAATAAAATCTTTTATATTCTAAGTGTTCTGAAATTCTTGCAGAAAGCTTTTTTTCCCCTTCTACAACAAATTACATCAAAACTGTAAGCATTATTTTGATTTAAATATTCTTTTTTAAATATTTCAAATTTAACCAAGTTTAAATTAGGGATAGGCCACGCATGTACTCTTTCAATTGAATTTTATCTGGCGGATATTTTCAAAGTTTACAAAGGCATATTTATAAAATATCTAAATACATAATAGTTTAAATTAATAAATATTCAATTCTCTATTAAATTTACCGCACGAATATAACATTTGGGTTTTAATTCTTCAGTATATAGAAAGAAATAATTTAGATTGATTTACAAATTAGATTCCTGCTGTTAATTTTTTATAAGTATTAATTGATTGGACTTTCAATTTAATGCATATTTATTGATATAATATAATCAATTATATTACATAACTTAAACTGGGCTTACAATATTGTAATTCGAATGTTATGTACATAATAATATAACATTAAAACTATGTTGCCTCTTAATAAGCATTTTGAAAATATTTCATCCAAATAGAAGTCAACCTTAGTTACTTTTTTTACAACAAGAAACACACCCCAGACCAATCTACTTTAGAGTTGTTGTTTTTATGAACAACTTATGTTCAAGTTACACCTTTGTCGTTTACAATAGCACTCCAGTAAGGATGGTTGGCTGGCTGGTTTGCATAGCAATTACCGGGATAAGGTCAGAGTCGTGATCCGATCTGGATCCTGAAGCAGCCAGTTCCTCGGGCCGGGCGGTTACACTTGACTTGGTGTTGACGGCTCGTTATATTCAGTCGGTGATAGTATCTCGCTGATAGTTCTGCCACCGCCCTGCCTGCCTGTCTGTCTGTTTACATGACTGGCCGGCTGCGCTGGTTGTATGTAGTGGGCACCCGTGTTCTGTCTGGGTTAGGTCGCAGTCGCACACTGCAGCGAGTGTAAGTACGTGTGTGTGTGTGTGGAGTGGAGTGGACTGCTTGCTCTGGAGACACTGACGACACAGTCCTGGCGATGCAGTTCACTAAACAGAAAACAATGTTTCCTTCTATGAGATTTTAAAAATTATTTTCGAGACCGTTGGTTGTTGATGTTGCATGTAAATTCACATATTAAAATGAAAAGTATTTATTTTATTTTTATTGATATTTTTGTATAGATAAATATTTATATCTCTTTTATGTTGCCATTTGTAATTTTCTACCTATAAAGAGACGGTATCACCTTACAATATATGTAAAGAAATTGAAACAATGAGTCGCAAAACAAACAAAAATAGCTTTTGAAAGGTAGTGTCAAAATTGGGATTAAATTCAACATTTAAGATATAGTTCATCTTTCTTTTAATAAAAAAAGGGAACACTTTAAAAAGGAGGCTCTTCTCAAAATCGACCCCTATAATATAAATTGTATCCGATCACGTCATACATCTGTGTTACGATAAAATTCACAGATCTTATGTTCCCAATTTTATCCCGATCAGGTTGTAACCCTTCACCAATTAGGCGATAGATTTTTCAATTTTGTTTCATACTGTATTATAGTGTTTTATTCACAGAGAAATATTATTGCTAAACATAAAATAAATCGATACGAGGATTTTTTTTTTAAGACTAAAATATTTTAAACAATAAACAAAAATTGAAGTAATACGGGCGTGTAATATTAATTAACTATATTAATACTATAAGCAGAATATATTGTTATAATGAGACACAGAAATCAGTAAAATATGGGCGTGTAATTCTGTCTGAATATTTATAAGCTATCGCTAATAAAATAGAAATATTGTAACATAAGTCCTCTATACAAAATCATTTATATTCTTTAATATAAATTTTTCATTCTATGAAACCTCTTGATAATTTTTAATTTATTTGTGTTGTATCAAGTAAATCTAATTTGAGTGTAATCAGTAAGTCTCATTTCTTAAATGTAGTCGATATACTTGTTTAAAATCAGTTTATTTAATTTTAATTGTTTTGTTATTATTATTTTTTAATGACCGACTATTTTAACTTACTTACGTGACTCGAATTATGGTTACCTTGCCGAAAACTATGGATGATTTAATGTTGATTCAAAATTGCATCATGCGTTCACGAACGAGAAAAACATCTAAAATTTGGAGACTGAAATGCCAAAACAGTCTGAACTGATACCTTATAATTATATAGTTGAAAGGTTATTATGTATCATGGGCTTCCGACTGGATCGGGTTAAAGGTGAACATTAACTATAGCTCCAAATAAAATTAAAAGAATTGAGTAAAAACTATGTTTATAAAATCAATGTAAAATGGCCGCAAGCTATCATATAGATCAAATTCAGTATTATAACTGTATATTATTAAGCAAAATACTGCTTTACAATAAAACATTGATATATGCAAGCTTAAGCTATTTTGATTACAGATCTTATTTGTAATACACAATAATAATATGATGTTACAGGTAATTAGGAGAACATTAGAATATAATTGAATATGTGTTACAATGTTCAATCAATCTTATTTTGCAGAAGCTGTAGCTGACTATTGCATATTAAAACAATTAAAGAAAGAAAGGAAGGACTATTACCAGTTGCTACATTATGATGAAGTACAGAATCAATATCTTTAATGTATTTAATGGATACAGCGAGCTGGTCGTGCATAATCAAGTACAGTAAAATTAAAGATATTTAAAAAATTAAGTTGGAATTAAGTCTGCAGGTGGAGATAGCAGCATTATTAGACAGTGCATTGTGTTTAACAACAAAATAGTGTATTTTGACTGTTTTACTAACATAGCGATAGCTACTGTTTAGTATATAATGTGCAGTGCGGTACACAAAGCTATAGGCGCAATAAATAAATTACTTCGATTTTATTACTTTTTTATGATTATACAAAACTCAGTATACACTCAACACTATCTGAAACTGTAACGTTAAATATTGTTCTAGATCCTTTCTGTTGCTCAATATATATATTGGATGCTCAAGATCCCTTCAAACTATGTGTTAACCATTATATCAATACTTTTCGTGATTCTCCTCATTCTGTTGACGAATAGCTGTCTGTAATATTCTATAATTTTATTCTGGCACAACAATTAGTTTTTTTAATTTATAGTAAACTGTAATAATATACCGTTGAAGTTTTATATGTAACAACCAAAGTTTCGTAAAATGAAACAGTAGTGAAGATAGTATAGCAGTAATTATATAGCTACGAAGGCTGTACAAGATTATTAATATAAATTGTAGCTAAATATTATATTTTTAATGGACCTAAATAGCAGAACGAACAAGTCAGATGTAAAACTAATAATATTTTTATAGATTTTTTGATAATAATATTATTTTGAATAACTAATTTTGTTATAGAGCCAACATTTACCATAAAGTAGTTTGTTTGTGACACCATATCCACATAAAATAAAATTTACTAAAATAAAAAATAAATGGTTTATAATTATTGATTTCCGTTTTTAAAAAAGAAAAGGTGCAAAATGTCACTTTTTTTAACAACTGATGGCGTCATAAATAAATTTTTAAAAATAAATTCAATAAACTAAAACGAATTAAAAAATAATAATATTAAAGGCAATCTGATGATATCATATTATTATGCATTATATTTTGAAATTGTCACAAAAATATTTCAAAACTATAAAATATGTTTTTGAAAAAGAAGATACAATTATGACGTCATTTGGCCGTTAAAAATCTCAAAATTCTTATATTCGATAGTTAGCCTGTGTTTGAAAAGTGTGTTTACTCTATTAGATGTAAACATTTTTTACTACAAAAGATAAAATATAATGTGTGTAATTTGTGCTCTCCTCTTGTCCGATGTTCTACAACTGTTGATTAATGTTATATTGTATATACTATATCATGATATTGATATAACATGATATTATCATGTTTTTATAAATTTGCAATGATGATTAATATATTAAATAATAATTTTATAGTCTATTGATAAATTTTCATTAAGCAGCGCAGGCTTTCATGATCTTATTCCTAGGTATATTTTATAAAAATCAGTAGTTTAAAAACTTTTTTTTTAAAGTTTATAATCTTGTCTACTTTTCATATTTTCGTTTCTTTTCATGCTATTATCAAAAACTATATTTTATTAAATAAATTCTTTATCAATTCGTAAAATTAAAAAGCACAATATAATAAAATAACAAATTCTCCCCAAAATGCGCGACCCCTTTAAATGCTCTAAAAATAACTCCTCTAATCTGATCTTCCTGTTTAACATTTCGGGACATGAACTGAAAGTGAAGAGTGCCGCGGACAGATAGATCCATTGCAGAGATTGTCTGCGTTGGCCTATGCACCAGCACCAGTCCTGTCCATCCACAACCCACCTCTATGTCTCTCTCCCTCTCCCTCCACCGCAGGCAACACTGGTGCGTAACACAACCGATGACAACGAGGCACGGATCCTCTATGAGTACCTGGCGGACGCCTCCGTAGTGCTGCCGCGTGTCTTCCCTGTCATGTAAGTCGTCTATAGTTGACCACCGGTTAAGTTTAAGTGTTCCAGTGATCTCTCCCCCCACACACAGGCCACCCTTGATCTGATAACTATTATAGTGCGGCCGGCCGGGGAATTCAGTGACATATACCACCTGTGTTCCTGTGCTGTGGCATTCTCGTGTCGAGTGTGTTGTGGCAGTTCTGAACTGGTGGAAAGTTTTTGTTTTTTCTACATTTCTTTTTCTCCTGTGCACTTGACGTCGCTTGTTACCGATCATAGTTTAGGGCTGTACACCCTAACTTGAACTGGGAGTGAATAGGGAATGTTACCTCTAATTAGAAAAGGGTTATGCGGTTTAATTCCTTCTTAGACTATTGTGCCCGTTTTTTGGGAATGCATGAGTTATCATCTGACATATTATATAAGTGCGTTGATGACCACACTTGCTGCCAATATATTATTATAACGATAACATAGTCGAAGATATTATGTATATAGTACTTGGTATATTATTAACAGTTTTAAACAAATTAAAATATTATAATATATTTAAATTAAATTGCTTACTCTAATTTTTAATAATAATTATTATAATCATACCCTATTTATGATGTAATTTTTTTTTATATAATACATTATAAGGTTAAATTGGTTGATATCTTTCAGAATAATAACATGCATAGTGTACTGTCTGTTTTACTAGACCTACTTCACTGAGTACATAGATTACTTGCTTTGATCTATTTTTAGTTCTTTTTGCAGTTGCTACATTTTATTTTAAAATGTTCTATATGCTATAAATGTTACTACTCATAACCTGATAACTGTACAAGTCTTGCAATGTGTTTCTACTTTATATAATATTTATGTTTTACCAAGATAGGCAACATTGGAAATTTTATCATTTTCTTATTAGTATGTCGCAACGTTTTATTAAAACAAAATTGTTTCATATTTTCAAAGTCACATAAATCTTATAAGATAACTTTCATCTCCTTAGAATTCCCATTCAAGCCTCTTGATCCATTCTATAATTGCTAGTGATCATTTTTCATTTTATGGTCACCGAGTTGTAAATCAATTTAAAGGAGGACTCGATTTATGACAGCATTGGTTAGTAGCGGTTCTGCTTTCTACGCATGAATAATAATATGCTTAAAACTGCTTACTTGCACGGGTGTACTATAACTATACATTAGTACTGTATTCTTTGTTGGCACAATTATATAATAACTTTTATTCCAGCTAAACTTTCACTGAAATGTTTTTTGTATCTCAACAAACTGATCCGGTTGAATGTGCATAAACATGGTGCTTTGCTGCGCGTGGGACAACGTGATAATTGCGTTAGTAAATTACACCTTGTTTACACAAAGGCCAGTAATCAGGTCAACTGACGGTATGGGGACGGTAGTGTTATCGGCCTCTGGTATGACGAGTGTACTAATCTAAACAGGTTAATCATAAATATATTATATAGGACTACACTGCATACCTCCTGGGGTTTCGTTTGGTGCACTAGCGGTGTGCTTTTCCATGCTGCTTTAAAGTTTTTATTTTCGTACGATATGTTCATAAACTTTTTTTATCCTTGGAATTTTTTTTGTAATTTTCTAGTGTCATGCGTCTGTTAAAACTTCTATTTGCTGTTATTATTGTATAATTAGTTGCTAACTAACTAATAAGTGATTTATTTCTTACAGTGTAATTCTTAATGCTATTAAGTGCAGTGTAGTGTGACCACCTTAACAAGCCTCCGCTCCCCTCCCCACACATACACCTAACAGCCACAGTCTGCTCGACTCGAAGATCAACTCGGTTCTCTTCTACTGCCACGATCAGGCGATTCTCAGTGCCGTCCAGAGCATCATCCAGAACATGATATGCAGCGGGGAGACCTCTCAACAGCAACTTCTCTATCTGCAAAGTATGTCACGATTCCTCTTTCTTTCTCTGTCTGTCCCTCTAATTCTTCTTTTTTTCATAGTATCTTACCCTCATTATTATTTTGCCGTCATCGTCCTCTTTTGGTTTTTGTCACATTTACTTTCATGCTATTATTAATAATATATTAATTAATATATATAATATTTAACAATAATATATATATCCTATAAGGGACATACATTTTGGTATCAGTTGTTACACTTTTAAATAAAAAGTATCATTGAAATTGATATTTATGTACTTTGATATTATACATTTCAGTTTGACATCCTCGTTGTAGACATGTTTGAACAAGGTATTATGGGTGTTTATGTTCCTAAACCAATTAATTAATTTTTGTTCAATGTACTTGAATAATGTACTTGAACGTTTATTCATCCTATAAATGTCATGCATATGTTGCAGTGGTACATCATTTTGCACACAATTTTGTTTTGATAAAAGCTGACACTTAACCAGACCAATTCAAAATGTGAGTGTTGATTATAGTATAAAATACAGTGTAGGATTTAATGAAAGGATATTTTATTTATCTCTCTTTCTCTGCTTTCAGGTATTGGATTCGGTGGTCTGTGGAGGTTCTCAGGGCAGTTTACAAAGGTGATAATTCCATAGTTCCCTACCTCTGCCTTGATGATGTTAATGTTTGAATGTTGAATAAATCGAGTTTTATCTCAATATCTAACTAGTTGTACAGAGGGATAATTTCTGAGTAATTTAACTAAATTAATTTAATAAATGTTTATTTAATCTAAGGCGATTTCCAAACACCTGAATTCAGATTATTATTAAATCTTAATTGCAAGTTTTGTATAATTATTGTATAAATTGTATTTCTTCGCAGATATTTGTTCAGCAGTATACAGTAATGTTTCATATAAAATAACTATAGAGATTTAAAACATTGCATCGTGATCCTACGTCAACATTAAATTTGCTACATCATAGAAATTAGTTTACACGTTTGGGGAGTCATTCATGTGATATTTTATACATTAACTATTTGTGACAAAATATGTATACATATAGATTAATTAATACACGGATAAGTTAGAGATACATATTGTTGATAAATAAACTACTGAGTAAATGTATCGAGAAATGTTGATGATTTAAAGGTCATTTGTTCTCTACGAATAAAGATTACTTTTCACTAAAATTGAGTGAAAACTTGTTTGTGCATTGTTGTAACTAATTTAAAGGATGAAACCTTTCTAGTTTACACTTGTTTTAACAGATTAAACATGGTTGGCTGCTATAATATAATATCGTTTATAATATTGTAATATGAACATCTAAAATGTTTAAATTGTATGAAACTGTTTTGATTATTAATAATAATAATATAATAAACAATTAAAATAATCGTAGATAAGGCAAATATAAGGCATAAATAGATAAGGCATATTTGCCATTTTTTCATTAAAGTTAGAAAAGTATTTTAAAATATATATAGATAAGGCAAATAGATAAGATAAATAAATAAGTTAAATAAATAAATAAATAAATAAGATAAATAGATAAGGCATATTTGCCATTTTTTCATTAAAGTTAGAAAAGTATTTTAAAATATATATTTAGAGTTAATTAATTATATGTTTAGTTAAATAAAAATTGTGTAGCCTAATATATTTTTATCTGTGCGTATTTTACATGTTTCCAAATTGTGCTGTGTGAGAACCTTAATCTTTTTAAAATAATAAATTAATGAAAACAATGACATATAATGGGGAAATAATTATATTGACACAATATTGATTATCTGACATTATATGGCATTGTATGACATTATTATATTGTCATTATAATATATCACTTGTCATTTAATATTATTCACGATCAATAGAATATACAACAGCATTAATAAAAAGTAAAGAGATGGTGTGTCCTTCTAAATAGAATAAGCAAGATCCTTATCAATTATTTTGTCTCCATAGACGAACCGTGTCTAGCGACCACTACTAACTAAATAGAAAAATAAAGACAACAATTTAAAAATTAATAATTTAGTGAACCGCGTTTTCAGTGAGGGAACGTCATCATTATCAGTTGAATAAATTCAAATATTTTAACTGGAATAACTCTAGAAGCATCAAGGGGATCAAATTAATCCAACGGTGTTTGATCGTTTACTAAATATTTACAAGTTTATATTTCTTAAATTGAAAGACATAATTCGGAGAAATATTTCCGATTTGAAATACAATTCCAAAATAAAATGTATTTGTACTATTTGGGTAAACTAAAATATTCTCAATCATGCTAAAGTTTTTCCATTACAGAAGAGTATATAAATATAGATTATAGTATACAATTTGTCATCAAACTTTAAAAAATATGAAAGTGAAGAACAATGCACCATATTCATCAATTTATTACTTCAAAGTAATGTTTTCACAACAAGAGATACTGTTGTTGAATAAAAACTATTAATTATAACATTTTAAGTTGTCCCATTATACCATGATGAGAAACTATTTCAGTTTTGGATGACATTGCCCGCCGTCAGGGAAAATTGTAATTTATTTTTAATAGAAAAACAATTGTTTGTATTGTTTACGCTTTTCAACCTTTTCATATTGAATTTTTTAAATTAAATGAATTGAAATGTCCAGTCCAAAGATAGAAAGCAGTCTTTTACTTCCTTATTTAACTAATTGACCACAAAGTCTCCTATGAGGTGCACCGTTGTACAAACTTCACGATGCTTCAATCCAAACAAACGTTCCTCATGTACGAACTTCACGATGCTTCAATCCCAACAAACGTTCCTCATGTACAAACTTCACGATGCTTCAATCCCAACAAACGTTCCTCATGTACAAACTTCACGATGCTTCAATCCAAACAAACGTTCCTCATGTACAAACTTCACGATGC
>JAUZND010092313.1:0-14633 GCA_034780555.1 Coelogynopora nodosa | reverse complement strand
AACCAGCCGTGGCATACTCCTCGAGTGTAATACCAAAATCTTCATTGCGGTTAAAGAGCTCGAGACTTTGTAGAATAGTCATATATTCACGAACACACAAGCCGTTGGCATAGTTGGGAGTTAGAGGTCTGAAGGGTAGACTTGTTCCATCCTTGTAGAGAGCCATATAGTTGAGATTATAGTGTTTAAAGTTGAAGGGGTTGCTTGTCACATCGCCATTATAAGCCTTAATATCAACCATTCCAACAATAATCCACTTAGGCAAATGTCCTTGGAACAGTCCTTCCTTATCGTGGGACATGCTCCCCTGTGAAATTGTATAGGTAAGCATTTCCGTGTGTTGTACAGGATATATAGGATTATGCGTTAGAAGTTGCCTCTCTTGTTCCAAAAGGATACTTGGTGCAATTTCCACTTGTCGTACATGTAGTACTGCATCAATCATTTTAATTCGTCCACCCTCAACAAACTGTAATTTAATTTAATAAATTAAAAAAATTATTTGTGTAGACATATCGAGCCAAATGGGTCCACATAGCGATATTGTTTTACTATTCATAGTAGCCGCCAATCTAGCTTTGTGACCTGTATTGGGAGCAGCGGAATCCATTTGACCAGCTTTATCCTTGCTAAAACCGCTTGCAGCAAGTTGGGTTCCATTTCTTACCTCAAATTACTTCAATGTTGTTTATAGACGCTTTCAAAAGGGAAGAGCAACAACGGTTTTTCTCTCGATGAATGGTACAAGTTGGCCGACATCATCACATATTTTAATTGAAATAGTATCAATTGAACGTTTCATGCAGGGTACAAATATTGGACTATCATAGAGAATACTGATAGAGTCATCAAAGGCCTTGTTCGAAAATGTTCAGTTCAAAGTAGTGGTACCAGCGAGTCACCAACAATTATTTCCGAACATATGTCACAGTAAACAAATAGAGAATAAATACCACGTCGTAGATCTGGTGGATTTTTAGCTTTTACTGCACGTGTCATTGTCTCTAATTTTGAGTCCAAGAATGTGTGAGATATCACTTGGTCTTACTGTACTTGTTATTACGTCTAATTCGAATCCAGGAATGTGTGAGATTTCACTATCAATTACTAATGATAGTTACTATTGATCAACTGGTAGATTTTCATCTGTTATCGAAGCAAGTTCATTCATTTTCATACGTGTATACTCCAGTTCTGGGATGACAACATACGTCGAAAGAGGGTATTCGACATTGTTTTGATTTTAATTACCCGCAATTTTATTAACGATCGCTGCGGTTTTCGCGGTAACAGCTTCGGCGACGGCTGCCTTTGCGGCGATAAGTGCTGCTGCTGTTGCCAAAGCGATGAATAGGGGGATAAGCGCTGAAAAAGTTCCACCTTTTTGATTGATTAGAAGTTAACGTGCTTTTTTAATACCTTCCGGTTTACAGTGTACTCTACCCTTATGATGTAGAGTAAGTGAGAGACACGCTTTGACAAATTTGCAAATTTTTCCCCTGTTCCGATTAACTTTTTTCTTAAGCTTTGAATTAAGCCTTCTATCACCCTTGAAGTAGTGATAGACAATCTATGTTATAGCTCGTGTATTCTGCGGTGTTGCCTTTTTGATTAGAGCTGTCTAACTTATTCTTTTTCCTTTTTTAACTTGTTTTTCTTTACTTGACTTCGTGGTTTTTGTTTATAATGTAGAGAACTGTCTTGCATCACTCTCTCTCTCTCTCTCTCTATTGCTTGTTTATAGCATTCCATCATTGGAGAGAAAGATTTCTAGGGACTCATGCATAGAGAACACAATGTGCACCTGAGCGTGATCTGGCATTCTTTTAACCCTGTGTGCCATGTGTTATAATGATGTGATTTTTATGCTTTGCAATGCAAATGACATTTGCAATCGGAGTATTAATCTTTTCATAATGTAAAGCGATGCTATGAACAATATATTAATCACGATAGATCCAAATTGGCAGTTGTTCATTGAGATATATACATTTGCAATATCCATACATCTTTAAAAAATGTTCAATATCTCTACAGTAATAATTCTTTACCTCACTGCCAAATATAAATTTGATATTATATTTGCTTAGAAATTAACAAACTTTACCATAAAGTTCATTCTGTGTAGAGCAGCAGGTATTCATCTCTTTCAATTTTATACTGTCTAGACCATGATAATGAGTCGAGGCAGTTAAAAAGATCATTTCATTGATCGGTAGGGTATGAAAACAAACAGCATATGTTATTTGCTTTTCGGATTCGCAGGCAATTATTATTGCTATCTCAATAACATCTTCAGGTGAGCCAATTGTATCAATATATGCCAAGAACTCCATAATTTTATATTTAAAAGATGTTTATTGTTGTTTCTAACTACCCGATAATGACATGTAGACAATTTGAGGGATTTCATTCGGTAGAATTTGTGTACTTATACGTAATTCTTTAGCTTTTTATTGGTTTAAATCAATAAAAAGGTAGGCATGTGGTTTTCTAAACGTTGCATCTCTGAATTCTTGAGTCATCAATTTACCCTGTTTCGCATACATCTGACGTAAAAGTACATCAATCTTACTTGCATCGCGTGGACTTTTAAAGGGAATCATATTCTGACTTATTGAAATAACAGTACATGATGGTGTATTATGAACCATGTGTGTAAATAAATTGCTGACAACTTTTGAATTTTCTATTTCATTTATAAAATCATCTAAAACAACAAGATCACATTATGGTTGGACCATACTGAAGTTCTCGAGTAATCCTTGATATACGGTGTATTCATCTTTGTTCAACTTTGCTAGCTCATATTGACTTAAATTTTTAACAAATGTTGCCTTTCAAGACATACTCGGTCCCAATACCAAACATGGAGCTCATATGTTTCAATGTAAAATCCATATTTATGTATTGATTTTTATTATCCCATTTAGACTTTTGGTTATATAATATATTTTACTATAACTAGGGAATATACACTTTTTATTTTCATTCTTTATAGAATATTTTAGAAAACGGTCGTATTTTCTCGTCTACGCTGTCTCTTTTTGCAAACATTAATACAAACGATGCTACCTATATGTGTTAATAAAGACGGGAAAATTTCGTGCAATGGGTTCCGGCATTAATATGGATTCAATTATAACTTTTCTATTACATTCCCTTGTGAAAGTTTATTGCTGACTCACCTGTGCTTCAAACAAAGAATTTTACCTTTGATTTGGAAAGAAAAATAATTCTTTATCTTTTCAATCAATCTTAATTAATATTACTTCAATGCAAAATGAGCCGGAAATTTTTCCCGCTTTACAAATATTCAATTGGAAACCTGTATAAGTCAATGTATTTCACTCAGGGAAGATTGTGATAACATTTATTCCCTCATACATCTCTTTTACATTTTAAGATGTCTTCAATTCTATAATATTTGTGTATTGTATAATTGTTTAATAAACTTATTAATACTAAAAAATTGTTGTATTTTAAACATGCCAAAATTAAAAAGGCTTCTTTTCTCATTTTGACAAAAACTCTATCACTCTATTTGCTATGTATAAAATGTAATTATTATAAAGAATAAAAACAATTATTTTTGAAATATATACAAGTATTTTTTATTACCTAAATATGCAAGAAAAGCTAGGCATGTAGGCATGGAATAATAGGCGGGTAGTCTACAAAGTATATACAACTAAAGTAATAAGAGGGGAGGCGGGGTGTGGTGAAAACATAGAGTATTATTAAAAAAACATGTACACAAGTTCATCAATTAGGCAATATCATCATTGCCGTCGTTGTCGTTAGTGTTCAGACGTTGTCTCTTTGATGCTTGTTGCAAAACACGTAGGATTCTTTTGTTCCTTATCTTTTCCGGTTTCCTTTGAGCTATTAGTTGATGATTGCCATAAGGTAGTGATCTGTTGACTGATATCCAGGCCCTTTTGTCTTCAAAAAAGGTGAGTGTCTTCTTTCGATAGGCGAGATTATACAACTGGGGGTTTACTGAGTCTATTCGGCGTTGCGTATGTGAAAATGTGACCTGCTCTAGGTATGCCTCAATATAATTATCGTGAGTGATTTCCACCTTTAGGGTAGACGACGTACTTATTTTGCCCTCTTAATGTCACTGCCGGCAACTGTTAGCATCGAGTAGGCTTTAGGACGGAGTAGCACCCACTCACGGAATGGTTTTCCTCCAGCTTCGATCTTTATGCAGCCTAAACGGGCGCGACAATTATTAGAAAGTCTGGATGACTGTGTGGATAATTGGATGTCTTAAGAACTTCATCAGTTTATCCTCAACACCGATCCCTGTAGTGCGCAAAAATAATGAATCAGTGTCTCCACTCATGATCTCTATGGAGCCACCCAGCTGTGATGCGTATGATGTCAGTTTATTGTAATACACATCATATATTTGCAGTTTGGACATGTCGAGAACCGCTTGACCGATAAAGTTGGGCTTATTGAGTAGTACCTGCTCTTTTGCGAGGTGGAGTCCGATTAGCGATTGGTTGAATATGACGAAACTGAGACTCAGGTCGCGATGAATACATATCCAATCTTTCCGGAGCGTTACACAAACAAAAATTGATATGCTTCCTCACGTTTTTCTTCGTCTTCCGGAAAAGAGCATTATTTCCTAATTTGTAATACTTCTTTTCAAAATTATTTTGCGAAGCGGCTCGACGTTGTGAGTTGTATGTTATATATGGTTTGAAAAAGGCTGCTTGTTTAAATAGCAGTACTCTATGAACGACAGTGACCTGCAAGCTTATCCCATTGAGTCAACATGAGTTTATTAACTCCTCTATAAACCTTCTCATGTGCGCCATTCAATTGTTGTCATTGTTGTTGCATGAATTCAGTCATATTCAGTTATATCTTCTCCGGCGCTAGCAGTAGATCACAGGTTTTGTCATGCACACTGTTACAGTGTAGGTCAACTTCTAGAAGATAGCCAGTGTCGCCATTAAAGTCAAAATTTATTAGATCTAGGGCTTCAATTTCCTCCTCACTGAGCCGCTTGAAATCGGACTGAGGAAGTTTTTGACTCAAACCATTGCCATACAGATTATTGGCGTCCACATAGAGTAAGTCTGTAAATGGCAATTCACTGTTGAAGGAGTCAGGAATACGAAGAGTGTTGGTTATAACATGATGGGTGTTGATAAATGTCATTCCACCACGTATCCCGTTTTTGACGAAACAATAGCTGTCTACATCTCTCAGCAAATCAACTTGCGCTCCAGTCATGTTAAATGCCGAGTCCCATGATAAACCAGGAAGTGTAAAGTAGTATACAGGATCCAGTCCATCTTCTCAGAGGTTAAGTCAATGAAATGTCTCAAATACGTCTGCGAGTTGGTGAACACCAAGACTCAGATAATGGTTAATATAATCACCAAGTGAATTGTACTTTAGGAAGTTCCATGCATTCTGCGCGTGAGAGTAGTCCGCCTCGCTACACTCAGTCTGTGATAGTTGATCGAAAAAAAGATCTCGCGAAGTTAGCTTTGTCTCAAGAAGACGCTCCTGACCAGTAAGATAAGAATAAGGAAAAACGCCCTTGGATAGCGCGACAGCATCGAATATACTTGAAGCTGGCATCAAATTGCGTGTATGTACGAGCTTGTTGGAATATAGATTTTTTACCAGGCTTGCCAAGGAGTCAGTAAGAAATTGAAATGAGTCGCGAAATCCAATCTTCATATTTACTGCATTCTTCTTCTTTTCCTTATCGGCGGGTAAGATTTCAAACTCGGCATCGAGAGCCATGTATTTCTTCTTTGTCTGGGAGTTTATGCTTGTATTCCATCCGGGGATTTGCCCGAGTGCTTCTGCGCAGAAAACGTGGCTATCATAATTTCGAAAATTATGAAAAAAGAGAGGCAATATATTCGATCTGAGCCTCATGTTGCGGTTGGAATATTGACAGGCTGCCCCTTTTTACTTCCCCGTAAGATGGTCATGTTCCAACACTTTTTCAACTTTCTTTCCTTTACAGTCATCACTGTTTTCGTTAGCAGTCTTGTCACGCATGATCTCGTTTCTGGGTAGGTGTGAGAGATACTCGCTGACATCCGTTTGTACAGTTCCACTTATACACTTCTTTAGCCAGATTGGTGAGGGAGACCATACAATTAGCAATGCAATCATCACCGGAAAAAGATGAGTAACCCTTCCTGATCGTTGCAGCCTCCATGTCGGAATGTACTACTAACAAATATCCAATTGAAGCCGCTTTGTGTGTTGTTATTTGGCCAATTTCAACCTCATTCAGTTCAAGAAAGCATTCTATGTCGGCGTAAATGACGTAGGGAAAGCTTTGGATTGCCTGATATTTTTCGAAATAATTAAACATTTTATCATCTCGTGCCTTCAACGGACAAATAAATCTAACTAATTTATCTGTTGAAGGCACGAGAGTTTTCGGCTGTCCAGTGTAACAGCACTCTCTATGGGCGAAAAGACTTGCCTTGATTTTGAATGATTGGTAACAGCGCTCACAGTGTTGATATGCGTTGTTAGATTGAACACCACTCTCCCTTGAATTTAAAAGTGTATTTACATTCGTAACACCAACAAAATGAGATGGCTTCGTGTCGTTTTTTGGATCACAAACTGATAGTACTGTTATGAGGTGGGGCTCAATAACATCGGAGATTGTTCGTGGATAACCGCATGCGCGTAACATTCTAAGATAGTGTACCCTGTTTCCACTCGACGAGATTAATGGATAGGCCTGGGTTCAGACGCTGAAATTTTGGTATGTCATGTGCTGTGACAGGCTGGGAATGTGATGTCACCAAAATTGAGATCACTAAGCCAGGTTCTGTAAGAGGATGGATGGCTCCGATTCCCTCTATTCAATTCATCGTAGTGAAGTATAAAGATAACTGCATAAAGAAAACAGTTGCTTTCCGACTTGTTCTTAACGTTCACGCAGGTCTTCTTATTAGCTAGGCGAGGTGGCAATTAAAAGAAGCGATGTCCACCTAAATTGGGTACACTGTGATAATGTGTAATCCTGAGATGAAACCATTCGACTGACTCAATCATCCTGTTAGGTCCATTTTGAATGAATTGTTCAATTTGACGGAGCAAGCCACTCAAAACATAGTTTATCAAAATCTCAGAATTAATCACATCTGCAGGGAGTGAAAAAAGTTGCTGTTCAGAGCGTAAAATTTCACTTGCATGTGGATCAATTTGAAGGATGCGTGGTGATAATATCGGATGCACTTTGTACTCATTACAACCATTAATTAACCCGTTTAGGACGATAAGAAAATTACACTGTTAAACATGATTTCCCATTAATAAGTTAACAAGTTAGTTCACTTTAACTCTAATATAAAGCAAAAATTTTGTTAGACCATTTGACCACGAAGATATTGAGTGGGGCACCCATGTCCCTCTCGTCCATAAGGGTACTTTCAAAAAAATTACATTATTTATAAACATGGATAAAATTCCACAATTTTAATTGAAATGATAAAAATAAATACTCAGATTGCATTACCACACTGGAATAGAGTAGATAATACTATATTAAATGTTGATATAAAGTAAATGGACTAGCACAAAACTGGACATTTAAGTATGATATTCAGCAAAACAGTTACGCTCCTTCTGTAGACACAGTGCCACATTGCATATTGGACAACGAAAAAAGTTACGACTTTCTTGCTTCTGACCGGTGCACGGGACACATCTGATTCGTTCATCTTCGAAAAGTGGCAGGTGGCCCATTTGTTCGTGGAGTGTTCAAACGTGATAGTTTTGTGGGTCTACTCGATAACGCACGTTACCTGTTTACAAATAGTACACAGTCATAGTCATTGCAATACATAATGTAGCATATATAGAAATAAGATTAGCTAAACATACCTGTTAGAAAAAGATTTGATCAGGTGTCGCGCAACCATGTATCTGAAATCCAGAAGAACCAAACGTTGTGAAGACAATTTGTTATATACCATATTCGAGTTTACAACTGCAATGTCCAATAGATCAAAGAAAATGCGCATGTAAAATCGAAATGAGTGCTTCCTGTCCAATTGCTAAGTCACTTTGTTCTAATCGCATAAATTTGTTCCACCCATGTAGTTGTTGTATGATGTAATTACATTTGGACATGAGATTTCAACCTTGTCTAGCTAGCTTTCCTTTTATCCTTCTCTGAACATTTGCTGTGAGACGAGGATCTTCAAAGTTTGTTAGCAGCAATACAGATCGTGCATCCATCCATTTCAAACAGGCCACTCTATTTAAGGCCACCCAGACCGAGTCACCACGTTTCATTGTCTTGTCCACTGGCAAGCATTTTGGCATATTCTTTCGGTTCGACCTTACTGTTCCTGTAGCATAGATGCCATCGTGCCAAAGTTTTTTCAATAGCGCAGGACTTGTAACTTTTTTTGTAAAAATAGACATGACAAAATGTTTTTTTCTGTGACTCTAAAAGTTGCAATACTACTGACTCACCCAAACCAAACTCTCTCTCTGATTTCCGACCAGTCCATAAGTCAAATTGATATAAGTAACCAGATTTAGATGTACACCGAAACCAAAATTTGAACCCCCATTTTATAGGTTTACCTTTCATGTATTGACGCATAATTTGACGACTTTTGTATTTGCACATATGTTCGTCAATGCTCATTTCCTTTTCGGGATCCATTGCCTGCAGGACATTTTGTTGTAGATGGTTCATCACAGGCCTAATTTCCAAGGCTTGATCAAATTCATTGCTGTCTTTAGCTGGAAATTGCTGGTTGCTGTCGGAGAAGTGTAAATTCTTCAAAATTTCCAGAAATCGACCCCTAGTCATTGTGTTTTTTATGTACTCATTACCCAGCCCCTCATCAGTAGACTAATACATTTTTAAATTAGGGAGCTTTTTGATTCTCATAATAGGATTAATTCCAAGGAATGCACTTATCTCTTCTTTGCTTGTTTGAAACAAATGACCTTTTTGCATAGCGTATCGTTCAGATTCAACCCTGATTAATTGTAACAAACTATCTAAACCCACGCATTCTCTAAATACCTCTACTGGAGTAACATTAGTAATGTTGAAATTTACGTAATGTATACTTTCTTGAAAATGCTTTGGGTTCAACTTTTTCTCCCAGTTCCACTCATCAGTGTGAGCAGCATCCTTTGATTCTTCATTTATGTTGTTAGGTTCGTGCAATACTACTTCTATTACTGTATCAACTGATTTGTATTTCACCTGAAATTCTGTGTCTTAATCATTCATTAGGTTTTCAAGATTCTCTTCATCATCACTATCTACTTCATCTAACAATGCATAAATTTCATCAGAAGACATTAGAGAAGGAATAATTTTCTGTTTACTACCTTGTGAACAAGGTAATTTATACAATACCAACATTTAGTACAATACGGTAATAGTAATCACAATAAACTATGAATAATGAAAATACACTAATGATAATTACAATACACTCATAACACATTTCATACGTTCATCAAGTGGAATGTTGGCCGAGTGGTTATATCACTTGGCTAATGAGTCTGAGGTAGCAGGGTCGAGACTATTTTTAAACATTTTATAAATCTAATAAAATCTTATAAATTATGATATTATAAATTGCAAAAACACATATTATGCTTTTTATAATAAAATAGTACACAGCTATACATAACTACCATTGGAGACGATAGGGACACCTGTGTCCCAGAAAAAGTTATAGATTGTTTTACAAGTTTTCCAAAATGATAAATATTATTTGTGTTATAAACCATCTATAGTAATGTTCTAAATATATATAGGATACAAAATTAATAATATTCAAACAAATTACCTTAGATCTGTAGCAAAATATCCAACTATAGTTTTACAACACGTTTTTTAAAAATTGGTAGTACATTATTTACAATTGAATGCGATAAAACAAACAATGTTACACATTGTTTACATAGAATGGATATTGTAGAACAATATAACACCTACCAAAAAACAATTTAGCTATATAAAAGTAAGAGCAATACTCTCTAGAAATTGCGGGACACCAGAGTCCCATCATACCGAAAGGTTTCCTCGATCCGAGTTCGAATTGATATGAGGAAATCAACAGGTTATACTGGAGGATTAGTTTGTATGAATCTAATATAGCGAACAGAACCACCCATTGCCTCATAGGCTTGGTTACGACGAACCACATCATTCTCGATTTCTTCAAATTCAGGCACAGACATAGGATAGCAATCCCTTCGATGATCGCGTAATAAATCCACCGAGGAAAACATGGTAACACATTGACCACATTTGAATTCAGCAGTCCGTTTATAACCTGTACTTGTTGTGGGCTGAGCTGTTGGCAAATTTAGCAGAAGTAGTAGTATTAGGCATTGGCTGATTAAACATAGAAGTAGATTCGGACCGGTTAGAGATTGAAGAAAGGGAATTAGTCACGGGCTGTTGCTGATCAATAGACTGATAATCGATATCATCTTTTTGCGGTTTCATATCATTCTGATCACTTGATTTGTCATATGACCATGATTTGAGCCATATTGGATCGCAAAAAATGAGTATCTTCATCATAAACATTTGTAGAAGAATTTGACTGTACTGAGGATTCATCTAAATCAACAGAACAATTTTTTATTTGTTTTCTATTTTTCTGTCGTGATGCTAATAATGACTCCTCTTTCAATGTCGAGTCATCTAATGACAAGGGTTCGATCCAACGTGGAATGATATATAATGATTCAATCAAAATGGAATCTTCATCTTTAAAATCTAACAATGATTCACATTTGATCGGATTTATGGAACCTCATGACCAATCGTCAACCCATCTCGGTGGAACTGTCATGAAATTAAGCATACTTTCGGAATGATTCTGTTCCGATTCTGATAGATCCTGTTCTGATTCAGGATGATTTTCTTCAATTCAGAATTTAACCAACTAGAGTGGAAATCATCGATATCATCATCGTTATCATCAGAATTAACATCATTTCCAAATGGTAATTCAATTGTACTATCTTTGGAGATATATATGAAAATTTCCTCATCCAAGTGTGTTGGAGTAGATATACAAATAGGTTGAATATCTAAAGCGAATGAAAACATGAAAAGACTATATAAATGTTTATTAATATACATACATATATATCTATGTTTAATCGATACGTTGTGACTATGATAAAGCAAGAGCTCTCTCTCTCTCACTGAGATATCGTGATAATGAGATAATGCGATACTGAGCTAAATCATACAGAGTCAATATAAGTCATATTACATGTAACATATACTACTTTGATATATTATGTCATATACAAATTTCATAATTAAATGTTATAGAATTCACCATTCCTACACTACTTTTAAATAGTCTTTTATATAAAAGTTATATGTAAATATAATTTAATGTTTTATAGTCAATCATTACTATAATAATAATTTTATATAATCTCTATTAAAAAATAATTAAATATTTTAGAGTCGACCATTCCTATACTACTTTTATATAAAAATTATATGAAAATCCGATTTTGTATAAACATTATATATCACAATTTCAATGCCACATAATTTTTTAAAATATTATTTATGATTATTTTAAAAACTTATAATCAAATGAACAAAATTATACATTTGAATTCAAATCCATTTCTATAAGCATATATATGGCCTAGTGCATACCTGACAATTAAGCTAATTGGTAATTATGTTTTGATTGCCAGTTAGTTAATAGGCAATTTGTATAAAAGTATACATATTTCGTGTTCACAACTCACAATAAAGTAATTGGCCATTAAATATTGATTTTTCGACATTTAAAGCAATTATGTTGGCTATAATTACTATCTGCCACTAATTTGCTTAACTTTATTGAGGTAATAAGAATACGTTTAACTAACTTAATTTAACTATCTAATTGATTTGTGCCTGTAAATATTATATATTCTACTGCAATTTTTCAAATATGTTTAATAAAGACAAACGAATTAATTTAAAGAAAACATGCATACTTAACTGCCAACTATTGACTATTAAGTTCTACATTATAAAATTTAATTCCCAATAAATGTAGTAATTGCCAATTAAGTTAATTGTCAGCTCTGCACACTGGAGTTGGCTGTTAACATCCAATTTAATTACCAATCAGCTTAATTGTCAGGTCTGCACTAGGCCGATAGACACGACATTGTGACAGTCAGTGTTTCAATGTGCGATAGATAGCCTATGTAGAATATGTGTACCATGTACTAGAAACGATATTGATCATTTATTTAGTACATATTATGGACTAAAATATTCATTCATGTCATATACGTTTGTTGGCATGTGTGTGTGTATATTTACAAGTTATATCTATATACTATAGCTCAACGCCACACATTATATAATTATAAATAGATATGTGTCAATACACATTGTTATTGACAATTAGACATGTCGAAGCGTGCAGTTCATGCATTGAATTGAACATATATACCCGGGGCGGTATTCATAGAGCTGACTAAGTCCGGTCTATTCAACAAAACCGTATTCATAGACCTGACTTAGACTAATTAGAGTCTATTAGTGTATATTAGAGTCTATTAGTCTAATATGAGTCTATTAGAGTCTATTAGAGTCTAATTAGACTATTCATGAATCAGACTTAATTGAAGTAAGACTTGAGTTTGAAGTACGACTTGCTCAAGTCCAACTTCAAGTTCGTACTCGAACCATATTCATAAAATATTCTTGAAACTTTAAAATGACGACTTGAGTAAAAACAAAAAAATACATAAACATCTAAATTATTTTAATTTTAGTTAATTAATTTAATTAATTGTAGAGTTCGGTAGTCATTTTAAATAGTTATCGCTGGTTATTTAAATTAGTCACTGCCATAGCTATATATAGTCATTTTAAATAGTTATCGCTGGTTATTTACATTAGTCACTGCCATAGCATTATTTTGTGATAGCTATATATAGTCATTTTAAATAGTTATCGCTGGTTATTTACATTATTCACTGCCATAGCTATATATGGTCATAGCTATATATAGATATGTTTTAGATATTTTTATTTAGATATTTATTTTATTTATAGATATCTTTATAGATCATATTTAAATAGTTATCGCTGGTTATTTACATTAGTCACTGCCATAGCATTATTTTGTGATAGCATAATATGGAAGTAGCACGTGTTAGAAGGATATTTTCTGAGGGAGAGCGAAGCTTTTTGATTGAATTGGTGAAGGAGCACAAGGAAATTGAGAGTAAGCAGACAAACGGAGTTACACTAAGAAAGAAGAACCAATCGTGGGAAAAGATACGGGTAGATTTTAATAGCAGAGGAATAGGTGGTGAGCGAACGACGAAGGAGTTAAAGAAGTGCTGGGCAAATGCAAAGCAAAATGCAAAGAAGTATCTGGATAAGTGAGTAAAGATTTTTATATAATACATCCTATATTTTATTATAATAAGTTTTTTTAGTACAGCTATAAGTTTATACAAAGGATGTACTTGTTTGTTACATTGCATCATTCTAATGCAATTGTTATAAATTACATTTTCAGGGAGCGGCAAGATCGATTCAAAACAGGTGGGGTTCCTTCCCGCGTAAGCGGCCCTACAAATGAAGTCACGGAAGTGATAAGCATTCTACCTCCAAGAATAATGGAGCCTATTATTTCACCGTGGGGGGATGATCGATCGATGGAGGAAGAGGAGGAAGAACTGGTGCAGCAGAATCAGGGAGGTTTCATGGAACATTTTATGAACAATACTCCTCCCATTAATTCCACACCTATGCCTACTCCAAGTACACAAAAAATGGAGAAATCTAAAAATTTATATTTTAAGAATACAAAGAGTGTAACAAAAAAAGATAATTTATTAGATATACAAACGTTAAACAAAGAATTGATGATAAAACAAATGGAAATTGCTAATTTAAAAATAGAAGTGCTTTGCAAACAAAATGAATCTGAAAAGCACAGACTCAAAATGGATATTCTTTTGCAAAAACAATCAAAGTTGAAATGGGTAAATTATTCTGTGTGTCTATTATTTGTGTTCATTAACGTTAAATTGTTAATAATTATTATCATAGATAAATCACAATACTTATTAATTAATTGAAATAAAGATTTGCTAGTTCGTTCCTTTTTGCTTCTCCTACATGATCTCTCTCTAATCCTGGAACATATGCTTCGTTGACCATTGGAATTTCAATATTTTCCCATTCGTCATTCTGAAAAATAGCTACATTATGGAGTATAAAACAAGATATAATTATGACTATGCTTGACTCTAATTTCGTACGTAACGGAATACTGAGGCATGGGAAGCGCCTTTTAAGAATACCAAAACAGCACTCTACTGACATGCGCGTACTACTCAAACAAAAGTTATATCTGTTTTGAATTGGTGTCCGAGGATTGGCATAAGGGGTCGAAAGATAAGGCTTGCAAGGGTACCCAGAGTCACCGATGAGATGTGCATGCAGTCGACCTTCTACAATTGGTTTAATTGCAGAATTGGCAAATACTCTTGAGTCATGGACACTGACACTTGAGTCTTCACTTGATGACGTATCAAGAAGTCGTCGAGTCTCTTTATATCCAAACATATTTGTGATATATATA
>JAUZND010092312.1:0-14633 GCA_034780555.1 Coelogynopora nodosa | reverse complement strand
TGAGAGCTGAATAGCTTGAAACCGGTAGGGCTCTGTCTCTCCGCTGTTTGTACATGCTCTGCGCTTAGTGCTTACTTATTAGTAATACTTATATTTTCGCTAAAGCTTTTAATTAAGATAAGGTTTTAGTGCAATGCACTAATCCTTTAAAACTTTGGCCAACTTTATTGATAGCCGGATTGTCCTTTATCGATTTGTTAAATATTATTTAAATATTTCCATTTCATGTATGTATATAATTAATCAATTATGTAGAAGTATATATATAACTAGGCTAAACTATAACAAATATCTCATCATGTACAACAATACTATGAAACATACATTATAATAAGACGAGTACATTTCATAGCTATAGGCAGGTTAATTGTCCCACAATTACAAAACATTTTCAATTATTAAACATGAACCAACTAATACAGTGATCTGAAACTTTTAATATATAATATGTTATTAAAAAACAAATATTTCCCCTCTGGATAATAGTCTGTCAAATATTTCAAATCTGACCCATTTTTTTAATTATTTTTATTTTTTTCTACAAAAATTAATCAACAGCATAAAAATTAAGGCACTGTATATTTTTAATGTAAATGTGCAAAATTATGTACTGTTACAAATGTATATCTTAATTATTTTATTGTTGTTCCAAAAAATTACCCGGAGAAATATATATATTTTTTTTCTTATTAAAATGTATCAGTACAAATCTCTTGTATGCTTTCTAGCATTGGCACAAATTGTTCTCAAATCATACAACAGAAACATATATAATTAATCATTTATTCAAAGAGTATTATTTGATTTTGTTTTGTATCTATATAATATATGTATATCAATATGAAAAAAATTCAGTGTCATTCTGATATGCCTTATTTAAAGAATTTTTTGTTCAATTTATTTTGCCATACTTTATATTGGTATAAAATAATTGACATTTTTAATTTAGCATCCGTGTATTAAAATTACCAATAACTTGAAAGAATTCAATACGTGTTTTTATCATAAAAACATTATATTAGAAAATTAAGTAACAATTATAATTTTTTAAATTTCATAAATTACAAAATTTTAAACTTGGATTTTGGGTGCCACGTTTAACATGTGGCACGTTTAATAAGAAGCGAATTTATAAACTGAATTTAAAAATATATAATTAACTTGTAAAAATAATAATTTAGATTTTATTGTAATCGTTTGAGAAAATAATGACCAATTTATCATGTTTTCTTACATACTACAATAAGTCAACTTTTAAAAATTATCAATAATTCAAGAAAGTCTTGTTTGTCTCATACACATATCATTAATAGTAAAATATGCACAATAACAACTTGAATCATAACAACGAAACAAATTTTGATCTTAATAGTTTGTTTTATACATTTTACAACCGATACATATCAAAATGTCCGTTACGAATTTGTCAACCGTAATCACCTACAAACAGGTGAATTTGGAACATGAATTAGTTTAGAAGGGATGCTGGCGGATCAAGGGGAGGGCAAAGGGGTGTTTTGCATTTTAGAAGTTTGTAAATATTTGATACACTATTTGTAATTCTATAGATACTAGTTTGTCGCACGGTATTAGGCTTACACAATTAATAAATGTGCATTATTTTTTAGTAATATACGATGAATGAAAATATACGACTTTTTCATATATTTGAATCCCCTGAAATATGTGAGTCCCTTTCCTGTGTGGCCTCCGCTGGTGTAATTCTTATATCTGTTTAAATTGCGAACAATTTCGATAGATAATTATAAAAAGACTTTAAACTTCTCTGAGTTTATTAATCGGTGTTATTATTCAAAGTAATAGTATGTAGAAAAACTCAATGACACACCAGTTTGTTATAAATAGAATTGCAGTTGATGTGGAAAACCTTAACAATGTACTCCTACTGATTTTGTTATCTCAAAACCTCTAAAATAAATTATTAATTTTTGCTATAAAGCTACTGAATTTTATTTAGCTATAGTAGAGTGTTTAACCTAATTACTTCAACATTATAACGCTATATGTAGCTACAAATAATCAAAACTTATTATTCCATTTTAAACGTATCAATTGTGTTCTTATGTTAATTCTGTAGTAGAACAGGCATTTCGATGTTATTTCAAAACTAATTTAATAAATTCAAACACTCACAAGAAATATAACAGATTAAAATGGAGTCACAAGATAAATGTGCTTTATTCATATATATAAAATAAATAAAAGCAAATGTATACAGCAAAACATATAGTCCAATATTCAATATTGCAACAACTGGATTTTACGGCGTTATACCATTTACAGACTGCAGTTTTTTTATCAAAATTAAAAGTAATATGATACAATTTTATACGAAACAAATAAAAATATATAACAAGAATGTACGTTCATAACATATATGGTCATTGTTAATAGTCTCATGACTAAAAACAAAAATAACTTGTTTAAAATATCCAATGCGTAATGCATTTAAGGTTTTATTTAGCATTTTATAATTAAACATCCTGCATAATTCAAATATAAGAAAAGGGTATCACAATCATTTTTACGGATAGCATGATTACAATTTGTAATATATAGAGTAAAACATTTTAAAGTAAATTTTATATCGACAATAGTTATCCATTATTCAGAATAATATGTACTGCTTAATTGTATGATATATTATAAAAATTTAATGAAACATCTATCTATAAAATGTTGGTATAAATTCGAGTCACACATTTCCTAATTTTAATTATTACACAGATTGAAGAAAATATTGACAACTTCTACACATGCATTTAAACATAATATTGTATCTACAGAATTATTCGTCTTACAAAAACCTCTTTTTTTTTATTAAAAACATAAAGGCATTTATATTATATTATATTTTGTTTTAAATATTTGCATTAATTTGTGTATTTTTATAGTAAATGTTGTAACTTTACTGACATTATTTATAATTTTTTAACAAATTAAGAAATTATATTTATAAATACTGTAATAACTCAAACTAAATAGTAATATGTGTCAATAATAATGATTATTGTAGTATTTAGTACATACTTCTATAATGAAGAAATTTAATAACAAATAAAATATACATTTTGATATTATGACGAATAGATCTCGTTAATGACATTAGTTTATTTCCTTAACGATTTGATCACCAGATTTGTTCCAGACCTAAAAAGAAAAAATAATAATAGTAAAAAGACATAGGCAGAATAACACAGGTTTAACTATAGGTACATATATAAATATTGTAACTATTTATTAACTGCAACAGCCAGGATAGATTGACCTTCATGCTCTTGGCTAATACCACTCCCCATAGATAACATTGCCATCTATTATATGGATTTTAATGTTCCATGGCATACACTATAGTCATCATGTATCAATTTATTTCAATGAATAAATCGAAGGATATAGCAACCAAAAAACACAGAAAACGCAACGTACAGTATGTACAAACAGTTATAAGCTATTTATGAGAGATCTCCAATAATTTTTGTTTAGTGCGGCGATGTTCCCTTTCAGCATCTTAAGGTAAGTAGGACTAGTGCGATTTCCCTGGCCATGTCTGAGTGGAACATTGGCCTGCCAAAGTGTGAGTGTACTGATTGCTTGGGAGATTCGGATGCAGCAGCCGACGAAGCGAAGTTGTCTTTTGCGAATTGTGGTGTAGATTTTATTTAGCCCATTTTATAAATCGGTATTTGTCATAGAAGGATATATAGCTATGCGTAATCCACTATAGTACTTTAACTATAGGTCTTGATCGAAAGGATTTATGCCAAGGCTTTTAGCAAAATAAGGTAACTCGAAATGCCGTCAGGATATGCTTTAGCCTTCCCTAATAGTCCATAACATTGATTCTACTAACAGCTGTACCATAGTCGGTGCCTATATCGAATGTAATAATTACGGCAATTAGTGGCATCACATTTTAGGCATTATCAAGGTGGGCTTTGACCTGAAATCTTTTATAAATTAGGTCAAGTCCTTGTGTTCAATCAAATAAATTTGAAAAAAAGTTCATTTTATAAGTTTACCCAATTATAAAACAATTTAGTATCAATTTCTATTTAATATGTCAAAAGTAAATGAACACATTCTATTCAAATCCTTAACACCAACACCACAACACTATTTAAACGAAGAAAAAAAACATTCATGACTAAACTCCAGAAAGGTCAAATAAAAGGAATGAGTTATCATCAAACATCAAATATTATTTATAAAAAAATTGGACAATCCAAACATCGCTTGTAATGTATATAAAAAAGACCTGGAGTGAAAATATGGCAAGTGAAATCTGTGCATTTAAAAAACAGTCTGTCAAATTAAAAAAAGCAGATCAATAATTAGGGACAGGCTGGTTCAACAATAAAACACGTGGAACAAATGATATATGTATATAATAAAACTTAAAGAAAAGATGACTAAACAAGGACCCTCGTTGGCTTTACCTCTCTTTAGTAAAGTGTTTTTGCATGAATTGGTATTAGAAAATATGTTTAAAATGTTTGTTTCATGTAAGAACAATTATTAAATAAATTTGGTAGAAAATATAGTTTGTGAAACGCTAAATAATACAACTAAATATAGTCATGCGCCTTCAGTTATGACGAAATAATAATATATAACTTAGAATTTATTTATTTACATTTTTAAGTAGATGTTTTATACTTTTTAAATATTAATTTTTTTAAATATATTAAATATTTTTATGAATTCAATATAATTTAATTTTTAAATAAAAATAATATTATATAAAATATTATAATATACATCATGACATTTGATATAAAATTAGGTGCGCAGCCAGATGGGGGATACATGCATCATGCTTTATATAAATAAAATTATTTTAATTATTCAAAAGTATATATTTGAAAATAAGTTCATTATTACCAGTAGAAAAAATCACAAGCGGTAATACATTTTTATTAACTATTTATGTATTCAAAGTTGCATAAATATACAACCCAGTTAACCATTTATGTTAAACATTTCAAACAAATAACTACATCACACATAATAAAAGCGTAAAACAAATATATTTGTCTCACCACCATAAGCAGCAGGTCTAAATGTGTCCATAGTGTTATTGGCCCCAACGTGATGTCCCCCGCTGGTCATGGAAAGTGGAAATCCGACATGAAAGTAAAAATCATGTCTGCCTTGGTCTGCACCGTCTCGACCTCCTCCCGGACTCACCGATGTAAGACAGCCTCGAGAATCTGGGTCAAGTTCGAGATTCTGCTGGGACGTTCAATTTATTTATACTAAATAATGTATATACTCCGCATGCTACTAGCATTTGGAAAGTAATATGTAATATTTTTTTGTATTTATTTAATATTAAACATAATCAATTATTATAAAACATAATATACACAGATATAAACCCATTGAACATAACAATAATCTTTTACTTATATTTTGTTACTGGTATACCTGACAAAAATGAATGCTTCCTGAAAAATGCTTTAATTACTTATTTCAACAAATTCAAATGGAGTATATAATCAAATAATCAAATAATCAAATAATCAAATAATTAAATAAATAATCAAATAATCAAATAATCAAATATGCCAATAATCAAATAATCAAATAATAAAACAATCAAATAATCAAATAATCAAATAATCAAATAATCAGATAATCAAATAATCAAATAATCAAATAATCAAATGATCAAATAATCAAATAATCAAATAATCAAATAATCAAATAATCAAATAATCAAATAATCAAATAATCAAATAATCAAATAAACAAATAATCAAATAATCAAATAATCAAATAATCAAATAATCAAATAATCAAATAATTAAATAATTAAATAATCAAATAATCAAATAATCAATAATCAAAATTTCTCTCCTATCTCTATCTCCTGTCTTTAATATTTCAAAAATTATTCAAACTTCAAACACTTGTAACATTGGTTAGTTGTTACATGAATGAAATAATACACGGCCAAGTATTTTCAAAAGTTTATTTTTTGTTTGTTTGTATCTATGTTTGTTTTTATCTGTTTGTATTTTTTTAAATACTTTGTATTGTATTTAAAGTATAATGTTTATTTTATGCTTAATAACACAAACCAGGTTTATTATCTTTCTGCATAGTTTACAACGGAATTTATAGAAAGTGATGTTACTTAGCATTTTATTCTCTAGAATTTCCTTTCTTTTTGTTAAATTAAATAATTTTTACCCATGATCTTATAGCGATTCTGTTTGACGCTTGATAATACATTTAAAGTAATATTTAATTTATAGATCTTATCATGATTATTGAAATTGAGAATGTGATAACTCTTGGATGACTTCCTCGTTTTTAACTTCCTATACCTACTTACTAACGAAAAAAGTAATTGATATTTTTATGTAAAAGTCAGCTTCTGTGACAGTTCTTTAAAAAAATTCTAAGTTTAATCATCAAAAAATGTTTTGTATAGGCTTATATGAATTATCTTTAATATTGCACAATTTAAGTTATCATTACAACAATATCAAAAATACTTGTTACAGAAATCAAAATCAAATAATGAAAATTATACATGAAATATGCAACAAACAAAACATTTTAATTTAAACTCTTTCATAACTGCGGCCTTTCAGTGGACTAATTATTCTTTATGTTGACAGATATGTATCGTTAAACTAAATTAGACGTGTAAAATTTGAATTAACTTTGAAGCCGTAAAGACAGGATTTGGTACATTGATTGTTATGTATTTAAGTATGTGTATAAATCGCATAAATCGTCTATAACTTGTTTCATGATAAACAGTTTGGTTATAACATTTAATAAAATTTTGTTTAAATCAAAAAAAATAAATTCGCAATTGAATACTTCTATTTTTTTATTGTTGCAAAGTAGCAGGTATAAAATATACAATATTATAAAATATAAAATATAAAATGTAAAATTTAATATTGAACATTTTGCAGAAATATATAATTAATTGCTAAATCCGAAATTAAATATTTTTACAAATTGTATATCAATTTTTTTAAATTTATAAATCAAATGAAAAAATTAAAATACCAAATCTTGCCTATTATCAATATATTACAAATGATATTCATTAAAAAACAAAAAACTGTAATTGAGTGACAATACGTTGCAATAAAGGATAATTGATTTAGTAAGAATTAGATTAAATGTTTGTTGAACTTATTTTTTACTTATTGATATTGTACTTAACTTATCTTTCTTATAATATATAAAAAAAGAGGGCTTCAATGAAACTCGTAATGATATTTTACGAATTTCATTATACTTATAACTGCTGCAGAATTTCACTCGTAGATCGATTAAAATATGCACGTAGCTTTTGAACGTCCGTGTGTTCTATCACAGGGAAAGCCTCTGCAGGTCTTTAGATTGATGCCCTCAATGATAGTAATAAGAGATTTTACGGACATCAATGTATAAAAATAATCGGGCGTTAACGCGCCCTCTAATTTCATACATTGATGCCCTTAAAATCTCTTTTTAATAGTATATTGTATTTTCGGTTGTTAAAAGAACATTTTTATTATTAATATTCCTTTTATTAAAATATTACAATAATAATATCAAAAATTCTATTCATTTTTAAGTTCATGGTAAAAATGGTTTAGCATATAATTTTATCTTGATCTTTCTTGAATAGCATTTTTAATTATAACATTGTTATGTTTGTTTTTATTATTATTTTAAATATAATACTAAAATTCTATTGCTTCAAAAACAGTTAAAATTAATTTAACTCATTTTCACCCGTATTTATCTTTATTGATCTACTAATCATGTATAGGCCTCTTTTCATTTTATTTTCGATAAATTGCTGTACAATACGTATGGTAATTGCGTGCTATGTAAATCCATTTTCTTTACGGTATATAAATAAAAATTATACTGTTTCCAATTCCCATTTCTATTTTATATTAAATAAACATTCATGTTTATTATCACCTGCTGCTGCTGCAGGCCCTGCATCCCATGCAGCTGGAGCGGGTGCGGGTGCGGGTGCTGGTGCTGATGGTGGAACAGCCCCGCTGCCACCGAATGGTGCTGCTGATAGCCCTGCGGTGACGGTGAGGAGGAACAGGGGAGGAGCCCGTGACCACCACCACCGCCATCACCCATCAACCCTCCTCCCGCCCCCAGTGGTGGGGTACTAGCACTACGGAGACAGCCACCGGAGGAGGATTGACCGCCTCCTGGAGTGAGACCCGGCAGAGAGGGACTCAAACTGGAACTTGAGCAGCTCGAGGGTGGGCGACCATCTTAATGACGACGGACAGTGGGTAGATTTCGATCGGTTAAATTAATTCTAATTAATTAATTGATGCTGTATTGTGTATCAATATATATATTCATACAATAATGAAAAATTTACTGATTTGGTTTCTATTAATTATGATATAACAGTAAAAAATCACAAGTTAAAAGCAATTATTCAGAAGGAATTTAATATTAAATATCTTTATAATAGCGTTAATATGTTTGTTGAATACTAAATCGATTATTATTGATTTTTATATCTTCTACAATTTGGTTTGTATAACAAAAATCAGGTGCAATATATAGGTCAAGATTATGTATGCCCTTAAAAATATTAACAAATTATTTTGATTAATATTAATGGCAATATTATATATTTATTTGAAAATAATTTGAAACTTTAAAATAAAAGTTTCTTCGTATAAAGTAAAATAAACATCCAAATGTTTCAAACATTAAATTTTTAAATATTTTTAAATCAAAAATTGTTTTCAAAAGTCACACCATTTTTTGGTCAATAACAAAGCACATAAACAATATTTTTTAATTGAACAAAATAAATACTCTTTTTACTTAACATATTACATAGTGGCAACGGAATATAATAATATGAAAGTACAGAAAAATATGGTAAAGATTAATTTTGATATAATAATGTATTTTTAATAAATGTAATTAATCCTTACGGAATCTTTCGCAAAATAAATAAATAAATAGATATTAAATTATTATAATTTTTTAAAGAATCTCTTAGTTACTACAATTTAAAAATTTATAAATATTTATTTTCATCTCATACTCTCCGTACACAAAATAGGGTAGAATTTTTTTTGATTTTCGGCTGACTAAGATCTTAAACTTCTATTTTTTAAATTTATTTAGGGGGCTATCACGTTAAGTCTTTGTTCTAATAATTAATTATTTAATTATATAATATTATATTAATATATATATATAACCTAAACATATAATGTTTTTGTTGGGAAAACAAATATATTGTGCAACTAACATATATCGACAGGTAACAGTTTGCCAGACACAATATATATATATATATATATATATATTAAAAATATTTACATTAGCTGACTGATTTCAGTAAATTACATATTATTCTTCATGAGAAAAATTTTAGTTTGTAAGATTTTTTGGAGTATATACAATACTCCTAATCCAAACAGTTGTTTTGAATACTCTAATAGTATAAGTCTGCCATCATGTGAGTATTCTAACTTTCGTGGTATCGGTCCTTCATAACTTTTATCTCCATAGGTCAACCTAGATTTTCAGGAAATTCATCAAGATCCCTATACGTATTGAGATAGTAATCTTTATGCTCATGTGCAACCCAGAAGATGGAAATACTAAAGCAATGTTTTAACTAAATCTCTATAATTTTCAGTCGTTTTGTTCCCCAGAAAAGTTTGCACATAGCTGACGAATGAATTCCATGCTTCCTTCTCCATATCACTCATAGAGATTGCAAAACGTGAATCTCTAATCAGTTTTCTGATTCCGTCAACAACACCTGCTTGTGCTTTTTCATAGCTGTATCCAGGAAATGTAGTGCAGTGAAGCATTTTCGTAACCGTGAGTTCTTCTCAATGCAATGTTTTTGCGTATCTTGAATGTCTGTCAGACACAAAAAAAAGGGATATTTGGTCTATCCGCATTGTTAGCCAAGCAAAAAGTTTACCATTTTATGATTCAAACAGTTTATCCAGTTATGTTTATATTTATGAATAAATCTAAAACATAACATTTTCATATTCTTCTTCTAGATGTACAGAATGACCAATGAGAATTGCATATATATATGAATTTCGATTGTTTATGTAACACACACATGAGGCTCCTTTTGAACTATTTAAAAAAAATCGTCAGTCATTTCGTTTACGCAGTGTCATGCCCAAATGAACAAAATAACTTTTAGCTATAAAGTAATGTAAAAAATAATTTTTAACTATGATAAAGCATTATTTTTGTACCATACTGGAGTAAATTCTTTTTGATCAATCTTGAAATTAGCAGTTCCGGTGACTGTTTTAGTTATATATCTATAATTAAGTCATTCAATTAATAAAACTGTGGCCTCGTGGTTATTCATTTTCTTTAAAATACGAATCACTATCATGCTTAAGAATATCATCTGATACATCCCCATCGTCCTCAAGTGTAGGAAAGTTTTTTTAAACTGGCACAAATATTTTATTTGAATGTAGCACTGGATGCAGAGTTGGGTACTTTATATTCTGCTCATTTATCAGACAAAATTATAGCAGTGGTCTATACATGGTTTTATCATAAATATGCCAAATGCCACTTGTTCTCTCTTTCTCTTGGTTGCCTGTAGTCAATTTTCAACATAATACTTTTTTCACACTTGATATGGAGCCCATGACAAGAATCAAGATTGAATAAGGAAGTCTAAAGCAACAAATATGGCGTGATAGGCAAAAACCAATATTATTTTTTAAATAAGCGTACCCAAATTAGTAAACGAAACAAGTATTACAATTAACCATGCCACAAATATTATTCTTACCATTTCCCGATGTTTCCATACTGCAGCCCTGAATAGACGAGCTCCCCTCTGCGCCACAAATTCCACCACCGCCGCCTCTCTCGTTCTTCTTCTTGCGTGCCCGGGCGTTCTGGAACCAGACCTGTGTAACCCGTTTATTAAGTCGGGCCGACCCGGCGATCTTCTCGAGATCACTGCCATCGGGGTTGTGATCGCGATCAAAGTGCGACTGCAGAATGGCCAGTTGCTCCGGGGTGAAGCTGGTTCGAACCCTTTTTGTCTTGGGTCGAGTGCCACTGTCTTGTTCTGTAATAGTAAATGATCACACTATATTCAATTCAATTCCTCAACACCACCACATAACAAATCAAAAATAAAAATAAACAAAGAACCAGAAATTATCAAAGCGATTGTCAAATAAAAAACCAAATTTTATAGTGATTTTATAATAATACATTCATGACTAACCTCCAGAAAGATCAAACAAAAAGAATGTGTTATATATTATAAAAAAGAAAAGATGACTAAAAAAAGGTTCGGGACTTTGGACCCTCACCATGAAATAAAATATTGTGAATATTTAACATATATGTAAGTTATAATGGGAATAATCTAAATAATTAATATATCTATGAAAAAACAGCTGAATTTGAATACATATTATATATTATATATTAATTAATTATATAACACAGTATATATAAACAAGATACTATAATATTTGATCTCTAGGTTTTCTCTCACGCTAGCCAGAGAAGCAGAACCAATTATTATTTAAAATATTGGTATATTTTTTATCTAACGGTTTTCTAGATTTTTTGTTATTTGCGTTTTGTTGTTTTTCTTATCCATTTGGGTTGTTAATACATTTACATTTTTATTATTTCAAAATTAATTGTTTTGGTCTATATAATGTTTTTTGATTTAGAAGGTTTTTAATTTTATTTCAATTTTTATAATAATTCAATTATAATATATTTACAATACTTATTCCAAAAAATGAAATAATCCAAAAATGATAAATCTAAACTGAGCAATCAATTATAAAGAAGTAAGTAAACAAAATTACATGGTTAACAAATACACCCGTAAAACTCGTTAAATATTATGACTCGACAGAAACATCACAAGTCATTCTATGTACCAAGCTATAGACAAAAATCTTAGGAACCTCCATATATAAACCACTCTCCCGTTGCGCCAGGCATTCTGCTGCTTTCTTTCTTTCTGTTCGACGAAGCCAGCACAATGTGTGTGTATATACTAACTGAATTAGCATATATCTGCTCCCGTGGTGAATAACCGTTGCTGGACTATGATGGCACGGCGCGACCAAAAAGCATCCTCCAAGCTCTATAGGAACAGATACACTCTATATACATATATATACGCTCAACTATACCTTACACGCCAGAATTTAATGTTGTGGACACTCGGTAACTGCCTTTATGGATGACGGCTAAACTAACAGTTGCATGGGGGACAGTCCGCTTCTGGAACTCAATTTAATTAGAGAACCAAATGAGCGGACAAACTAAATCACGAAACATCCAAGATTCCGATAAAGTTGTTATCACTCAATTCTCCCACACGCTTCTCGCTTTCTTTAAGAGAAATATTTTCTGTCTTGAGAAGTGCGATTTTTTACATTTGAGTGGACTTAAGGGGCTATCACTATGATGCTTCAGAAAGGATTTCTGTGAAGTGTTCGACTCATTTTGCATCTTAAAAGATCTTTAAATATCGATTGATAATTTCGTAAATTACATTTAGTTAAATCATTGTATATATAAACAAAATGGGCACTATAAATTAAAAATTAGTGCCAAAATTTACGATAATACAATAGAAGTTAAAGCATGCGATATAATTTACGACAAATGATTAAATACAATATATTTAAAAAATTATAAAATATTAAGTTCTCTTCACGAACAATTACATACGATTGTTTTAGATCAATATAAAAAATGATATATCTGGAAAAAAATGAATAAATATTAATATGAATATGAATGTAGGTATTTAAGACATACATATGAAAACTAAATATCTCACTTTAATACTGATCACATTTGTTATTACAAGGATTACAGTTATAAGGGTTTGTGTCAGAGATTGCAAATGGGTTGAATAATTAGTTCAACATGCATGGTAGATGCTGAAGAAGTGTAATTTGTAAACTATCAAATATATATAAGAAGTATGACATCAATAAATAAATATTATTTAGAAAAATAAAGTATATAGGATATATAGAGTCAAAATTAATGATGTAAAACAAATAGTAATATATTGTTATTCCAGTTGGTTCATCATATATCCTACAAGCATAAACATTAGCGTTAACATATTGACTTCCTCTTAAGTGTTTAAATACTTACCGTGATTGTGAGTATTGCTAGTATATGATAAACATTGATTAGAATAGTATTATGGCAAATATGCTATAGTACAAAGTTATGAACTAATTGTAACCGAGATGTAAATAGCACCAGATTCGGATTCACCAGATTTGCAAGATTCGAAAAAAAACTTATTTCCTTATGAAGTTGTAAGAAGAGAATAAATAAACAAATAAAATGTATATTTACGTATAATACTATAAAAAAGTAGACTATCACAACAAACTACTTGTTTTGTAATTGTAGTAGTATGAAAAAAATAAAAACGTGACAAATATATAACAAATTTACCAAATCAAAAGATTTAAATATAATGATCTATAAGCACATGCATCGGATGTTTAAAATGTATTTAAAAAATGTTTGTATTATCAATATTAATCCAAATAGATCATCTATACTACATATTTACATGTATGTAGAATATAGCCGAATCGGTACGGTATATTCATTTCTAACAACAGATTCGACTTCAAAATTAGTAGGAACATTTCAAGCGGATTTAAAAAAATTAAAAACTACTTCATACTATCAATATTTATCGAAATATACCATCTATGCTACTACTAAATTATACATATTATGCAATATAGCCAAACTAAATAATTCATTTCCAGCAACAAAATCGACCAAAATGAGTGAGAATATTTCAATGTATTTAAAAAATTTAAAAACAATTTATATTATAATTAATGTAGATTCAAATATACCATGTATACTACTTATTTACATATAAGCAGTATATAGCCGAATCAGTACACCCTATTCATTTCCAGCACCAGATTTGACTTAAAAATTAGTGAAACAATTTCAACCCTTATAAAAAATGTATCAAACTTTACCACTGTCAGATTTCCCACTGAGCACCTCCGAAAAGTGGTCCTGGCAGAGGAGCCTGTCCTCCAGCATACCGCACTGTTCTCCCTTGGCAAGCTGCCGGTGGCAGGCGGAACATGTGAAACAGGAGATGTGGAAGGGGAGGTCGTTGAGTTTATGGACCCAGGCATCACTGGACACTTCCGTTTTGCACCGGTGACAATGTGTCATTCTAAGAAATTCAAAATGAGGTCTCTTACAATTTGAAATCTTTTTTTGTTTGTTATATTTTATTTTAATCAAACATTGTCAGGTGTTTTACAAATTTCGAACCTATTATAGTTATACTTTTATTTTTTGATTTTCTATTAGAGTTGTGTGAATTAATTTATTAATTTAATCGATTATTAGATGAACACTCCAACCGCTGAATGTATTAGTCACTTGTAAAAAATATATGTTATATTTTCATTTACATTCGTGTGATATTTTTCGATAATTAATCCGGCAATTTAAACATTATTTATTTAGCATATTTTGTAGTTCTTTGGCTATTCCCATGTTATATAATAAAAGTCAGGTGTATTAAAATACTTTTTATTAGGAAT
>JAUZND010092311.1:0-14633 GCA_034780555.1 Coelogynopora nodosa | reverse complement strand
GCTTTTGGGATATCTCCACCTGCCCAACATTTTGTTTGTGAGAAAGTACCAATGTTGTTCCACATGAGCCAACTTTCATCAACAGTGATAATGCGAGGTAAAAAATTATCTGTTTCATAATCGACCAGTAATTGATTACATATTCATATACAATTCAGTTTGTTTTCAAGTGAGAGATCATGTGGGACCCATTTACACAAAACGCAGTTAAGGCCCATACACTTCATGTGCTCCCTCACTGTGGAATCTGAGATATGCATTGATACCATCATCAATTTCCATCTTAGGTCTCCCTTCACATTCCTTGTCATCGACATCAAATTCTCCATTTTTAAAACATGTAATGCAATGCTGGCATGTTCGCATATTTATCATACCCTCCTAACGCATTATTAATTTCCATTGCAGCTTCAACTCCAGTTAAATTCCTCATCCACCAGTAGTAAATAAGCTTACATATATCTTTACAGCTCAATTCCATTTTTACCAAGATAGCAGACAGCAGAAATTCAAAATTAATATGTTGGATTTTCCAAATAATGTCTGTAGTTAGTAAAGTAAATTGATTTGCAATTTCATTGGCCAATTTAAATTGCCACAAGATTTAATAGATCTATTAATATATAGATCTATTAGTAACAATGCATATTTCCTTTGTAAATATAATATTAAAGTTTACTATTAAAATGAATAAAAACGACAAAACTTTCCACTGACCCCTATATATTATACCTTTTTATATAAATAAAATGAAATTGTTATTACCATAATACTGATCATATTTGTTTATGATCTAAACTAAAAATGAATACTGCAAGTTTAAATATATAATAAATTCATCTGGTAAATTAGCAACATTATTTGTTTTGATTTTTAAATTTAATTAATTGATAAGGGATTTGTTTAATTTAAAGCTTCACTTGTGTTTTAATAATGAATAATTTTTATTATACTTTTTAGTGTGTATTTAACCATTTTTCTTGAAAATAATGGGGTCATGCATTTTTGTATTAATACTTTTTTCTGTTTGTTTTAACTGGGTCTTCTATTTAAATATAAACTAGAGAACTATCAATAAGAAAAACATCTACATTTCATTTTATTAACTTATATAAACTATATTATAAATAGAACAATATATACTTATCATTAATAAATTTACACAGAATATAAAGTGCATACAGAATATTATATAAATAATTTTCTATAATATATAGGCCTACAGGTTTATAGTGGTCTTGGAATTTATGACTTTTACAAAAAAAGGTGGGAATAATCTTTGAAAACTTAATTTAAATACTTCTAAGCAGAACTAATAGGTCAATATTATTTATTTATGCCACATACTTTGATAATTTCTGGTTCTTCTTTTTTATTTTTATTTTGTTTTATGATGGTGTTGAGAAATTGAATATAATGTTTTCATTTACTGTCTTATACAATTATGTTTATAATCCTATAGAAAATACAATATTAAAATATATTATTACATATAATTATAATTAAACTAATTAAACAAAACTAAAAGAATCATTGATGTTTTTAATTAAATAGTATTTTAATGATTTATATATAATACTTGATTTAATACCCAGACAGGGACATGGAGAGCATTACACTTCCACACAAAATTATGTGTCTTCTAATAAGTCTCAAAATACTAAATATAACATTAGTATTTTTTAATAAATCCAGTGTGGTCACCCATATGCAAAATTCACATTCATATGTGAATTTTGCTATAAAGATGAAATGTACATGAATTGTACTTGGATTTTTTTAAATACATACATGTTCTGTGATGTATGGGAATTTTTTTAAATAAAAACTTTTAAGTGTTAAATTTTCCATGTATAAACAAATTTTCATTTGCAACACAACTATGTTAAACAAATTCTTATTCTATATTGTTTAATTCTGTACACATTGATTATGTTAGTAAATTGTAAAGAAATAATTTATATTTTACATATAGCTAATATACTTTCATTATCTCTTAACCAATTGTTAAACATTAATCTTTATAAATAATTTAATAAATTACATTTAACAGTACATATATATAGGTAAAATATGTATTTGAATTTTCTCAATCATTCATAAATTGTATGGCTAAATGGTGGCCACACTGTGAATCTGATAAGTACTTCTTCATAGTATCAATGTGCTTCCTTATCAAAAAATCTTTTAGCTACAGCCAAGATAACAATGGTATATATTTAACTAATTTTAATCTAAGATTAATAAATGAAATAGTATTACTGAAATGATTTATGTTTATACATTCTGGTTATATTTATAGTTATTTTATATTATTATTTGTTAACTTATTATATTCATTTATCTAAAATGATAATCACACATAAAGTAAAATAAATTAATAATAAATGATGAATAAATAAAGCATATATCTGAAATCAAAATAATGATATGTGAATACATAAAAATTTGCACATTTTCTTCCTTGAAAGTTTTTAAAATTATATCTTTAACCTAGTATAATTATAGGTAGTTAAATATAATTGTCAATTAATTTTCAAAAAAATTATCCTAACCATCTAATCCTGACAACTTTTTAAAAAGTTTCAAATTTAAACCTTATTAATTGAATATTAATATAGTGATCATCAGGGAAGAAAGCGATACTTGCATGCTCGCCTAGGGCAAGTAAAAATCAATTTGGGCGAGTGAAATAATATTTAAAACTGATAACACAATGATAAATATTTTTTAAATAAATTTAAAAAAAAATTATAAACAACTCAACATGCTTGCAGGTGGTTTCCTGTAATTTAATATATATGCTTATATCTACTTACTGCATAGATATAAGACACCACTGACACCAAGGAAGAAATATTATGGCTAACTGCATGTAGTAGTTAATCTTCCATTTGTGTACACAACACCAATTATTGTTATTTATTTTACTGCATGCAAAATTGACAGACAGTATACAATGACTGACACAGTGACAAATATGTTTGACTTTATTTTATAGAGAATACAATTCTTTTAAAGATACTCAAATTTTTATTTTTTGTTTAAAAATTAGGTTTAGATAATGTGGGGGAGGCTGGCGAGTAGAGTTTGAAATCCACTCACCCAAGGGCTAGTGAATTTCAATTAATATTTGCATCCTTTAAGTTAAGCATTAAGTTAACTTAATGTAAGGATTTATATTATAGTATGAACAAAATTTGCACAAAATATTCTAAACTATTTTTTTTACTGAAATGACAATTAAATTTTTTGTTAAATTTCAATATTTTCAGAGCATTTAACATTGCAGTATGAAATGTTCGATAATTTTATTTGCAGTCTGCAAAGTGTATAGGCTAATAAAAGGTGCTTCTATTGTAGCATATATGAATTAGTTTTACATTTTTTATTTAAAAATATTCATCATTGTGTTATCAGTTTTAAATATTATTTTAACTAACAACCTATACAATGGTGGAATGCACAGACACTGATTTTAAAATAGAACAATTTATATACACTATATTTTGCCTGTGCATCAATAAACTAGTTATTATGAGGACATTTAGTCAAAAATATCAATTTTATGAAATAATAACAAGCAAACAAATTAATTATTCAACCTGTGACAGATATCTTGTATGTACAGTCAATCTCTGCAAAGAAGTGACTCAAACATACCATTGAAAATAGGCTATTTAGTGAATGTTATTTTTAAAAGGATTTATTATGCAATTAATATATATTTGCTTACATAATACAATATTTATGATATAAATTAATAGTGTTTACTAAAATCTAAATGAATAAATTTACTAATTGTCAAATATAATATTATACATATTTGGGTCGATTATTAATTATTAAAAATTATTAAAAAATACTTATTGGGTGATATACAACACATTTATGGAGGTGTACTATATATATGTTTGTCTAAATAGCAACATATAACCTTGATATACAATATAATTTTAATAGGACACATTTAAAGGGCATTTTCCTTGGAGTTTGCATTGCTTGTAGAGACAGTGATGATTTTGTTTTTAATTTTAGCATAACATTCCAGCTGTGATTACCAACAACTTTTTAAAATAATTGATTTATTTAAATTATAAATATATATATATATATACCTTCAATTAACATATCACTATTGTTTTATTTGTGAAGGTTTATAGTCCAGATGATAAGGAGATCTACTCTGGAAAAAGTGAATCTGATGGCAAGTTCATTTTCAAAGCCAGTTCGGATGGTATCTACCGGTACTGTTTCTCCAATGGAATGAGTTCCATGACACCAAAGACTATTATGTTCTCAATGTTTGTTGGTGACTTGCACAAAGTAGACAAAAAGTCAGATGTGGATGATTCAGGTATGTAAAATATGTAAAAATTACCCTTCTCTTAACCATAGTCAAATAAATAAACTTTTGCATGGTAAATATAATTTTTTACCCACCATTTAAAGTTTAAATCATGCTTAGTGATAAAAATATAAAATTTAATCAAAATTCTGTATTGACTTTTATGTAATACAATGTATATAGTTCCGTGAAATATACAAATGGAAGAAAACAAAATAGCTCAGTTTTACTGTTATCATTAAAAATAAAATGCATAAATCCATTTGTGACTTTAAAGTCTTATATGATAATAAATTTATTAATTCATTAAATAAATTTAGATTAATTATAATAATATGTTGAATAATTATTTTAATTTATGATATCTAAAATGGTTGAAAACTATTGAATCCAAAACAGTATGGATACTATATATAGTTATATTTTTTATAGTATTTCTACGTTGTTCACCACTTCCGCCCTAAACCAATGATTCCTAAAAAGAAATGTGAAGCTAAGACATTTATGCAACTACTTCGTTTTATTTTTTCCTAATACCTTTCATAATTAAAAAATAGTCGATTAGAAAGAAAACTGGTTAACCATTATTTTTTTATTTAAGCATCATCTACTTTTTAAATTAGCATATTTGGGAATTTTAATCCTTTATATCCTTACCAAGCAACGTGGACATTGCTTGGGATATTTTACTTTTGAAATACTGCTAATTTTCATACATTTACTACTTTTAGGTTAAAAAATGTAATAATGTATCATACTCTTTCTTACTGTTATAATCAATATGAAAAGAAAGTTTACAATAAATGGATTTAATTTCAGAACACCATACTCGTCTTGAGGGAATGATTCAAGACCTTTCTAACTCTCTGTCTTCCGTGAAACACGAACAAGAATACATGGAGGTCCGAGAACGAATTCATAAACACAGTAAGTACACTATAAACTATAACTTTTGGTCAAACATATAATTTTGAATTGCGTGTATGATTCTATGCATACAAAAGCCGTTATGGGATATATGGATTGATATAGCACAATTTTGTGATAGCTTATTTTGTCAACATTGAAATCTTCTTGTTTATTCATTTTTTCATATTTTTGTGACTAAAAGTATAGTAGTACAGCCGCTTTAAGGGTCCCTATTACATTGTAAAAAATTCATTGAGCATTCTCATGTATGAAATTGATGTTTTCTTAATATAACTAGTTTTTTATTATCTTTATAATTTATTCTATTTCTAAGCAATTATTTGTGGTAAATTGAGAGGTAGCAAGGTGTAAATGTATCTTTACATTAAAACAATATCTGTTATAATTATCTGGTAACTAGTCACAGTTATTTAATTAAATATCAACGAAATATTTGGTTGGATTTAATAAAGTGGTATTAGCCACGAGCAGTAATAACGCTAATATCCGGCATAATCAATGTAATTATTATTATAATAAATCGTTTATTTGACAGCAAAGTATCAATTATGAAAAGATCATCTTAGATGGGTAAATAGGAAACATGAAACGTAAATACAGATAATACAACTAAGTGCAAAAAGTCGAAACGAAAAGTAGCATAGAAAAAATAGAGCAAACTAGAATATTAGATTGAGTTGTTGATAGACAGTGTACTCAATAGAATAAAGGCGTTAAGTCTGAGATTAGATTTTAATGGTGGTTGTCTGAATGCTTTGGATCTAGGGAGTAGAGAGTGGTGATGAAGAGAGTGGGTTGAATCTGATATGAGAATTGGATCCAAGATGATGTTATTGCGAGTTGGAATATTAATACACGTACACGGAGTGATGTTGAAGTTTTTGGTAATATTCTAAAAATTAAGTCTATTGAAGTCACCACAAATCATAATATGAAAGTCGGGGTATTTGGCGAGAGTATACTGTTTAGGATATCGGTAAGATGAGTGTATAGAAGTTTGGTCATTGCTGCGTTGATAGATGGAGGAATATAGCAGGACAATGTTATAAACTTTGCTTTAAATAAAATAACACGGATTAATTCCGTAAAGTCAAGCTTAGGAATAGGGATGTTTAAGGATTGGTGGCACCAGACACATACACCACCTCCTTGTTGGTTAGTCCCGTCGTCACGGTAGGGTTTTTACGGCGATACATTTTAAAGGTTACTGTGAATTGTAATTACGGTTACTAAATTATTTTCCAAATCTTTGGATAATCCGTATCGCTTGCTATATTCTTTGTCACTAAAATATTCGAATAGGTTTCTATCACGGAAAAGTCGTTTTCTTCACAAAGCGCGCAGCATTAATATATATACCTAAAGCCATATTATAACACGTAAGTACGTTTATTTAAAAAAACAATAAAGTCATCTGGCAGTAAACCAATGGACTATACTAATTAAAGTTTAGCGAGTTTGCCTCATAGATAAAATAAAAGATGACTGTGTGTGTATTTAAGCTTATCTCAGATACCCATATTACCCATAGTCCAACAGTTAGTGAAAACACTTTATAACAGTCACAATATAACAAAAACCTAGTTAAAACGAGTGTACATAATTGAATTACATTTTCACAATTTAATTGATAAATGCATTGTATATACCTGTTACTCGAAATAAATAATATTTTCACAAGTATTTTGTTCATAAAAAGGAACAAATATATTTATGACAGTTTATTTAGTTTGTATTAATATAATTTTTTAAGTACACAAAAATCTGTAAAAAAAACTATTACAAGTATTAACTGAGATTTAACAACATAAAATTTTATATATGTTTTAAAAAAAGTATATCTACCCACAATATACACCAACACAACTAGAAAAAATTACCTTTTTATATGTAATAAAAAATATATTATATGTGTATAAATTTGGAACTCATAATAAATGATAATAATATATATATTATTTATTTCAAATTTTGTTTATTATTCATAATATTCGATTCTGTCATTACTGCTTATGGTCGAGTGTAGATCAAGGTGTTTCAATTAATTATGTTCATTATAATATTTGAGGCATCAAAGCTTTGCTGGGAAAGCTATCAAGATATTGATCTTTCAGTTTTCGTATCAACTGTTCCGTGACAAAGAGCAAATAACTATCGCTTTAACCCAAACTATAAAAGCCTATTCGGCAATGTATTTAGTGAACCCATTAAATGTTAAATTTTGATTAAGACTAGGCCCTACAGAAGTTTCTTTTTGATTTTTAGATGCGGGTGAGCATGCGAATAATATATGCAGGTTAAATCTAATAATTATAATAAGTAGAGGAAGCCACTAACAATTTTTCTAATGTTATTTTTCCTCTGATTACGCTTATAAGACCCATATATTTTACCCATGGTGGTACAACCGGTATTAACTTAACTAACACCACTCTAGATATTGGACTAAATATATTGGTTTTTATGGAGATACTACCGGTAGTTAAATAATACCGTTTTTAATTCTTTTAATACTTCTACTTATTATAGTTCATTATGACATTTTTAAATAAAGCATTTATATATTGAATGTTAATATATTTTTTATTGTATTTAATTTTTATTGTTATATTATACTGATTTAATTATTTATTAATTAAGATTGTCAAACAATTTTTTATTTTTTGAATATAATGAAGTTTTGAGATTTTAGTATTAGAATATTATTATTTTTATAATCATGAAAGATATGTCAGGAACTTTTAACAGCTAAATGTAAATAAAAAGCTTTCATTTTCAGAATTTTGTCTGTCAATATACTTCGTTGTGATCAAATGTATATATGTTCATTTATTTACGCCAAAATCGGATTTCCAAATTATATTGCAAACAATCTATGGCCTCAGCAAAGAAAATTTCAGTGACTGAATCTGATATTGCAATCTAAGAGTTTGAATTCTTCCTGAATTCAATCATACCCTTACGGCTTACACAGAGAGTAATTGAAAAAGTTTCGATTCTATTATAATGTTCCTTATACTTTCTATGTGAACATTTTACTATATACTATATAGGGAGAAATGCAGGAATTTACACCCAATTTTTTATGATGAAAATTGTGTATGTTATGTATGTTCCTTTGAAATGAGTATGTTGAGCGTATCTTTTTTGCAAATACGTATAATTGTTTTAGTTATTTATCTTGTTTTTAATTGATTTTTTAAAATTTCCTGCATGGTTATATTGTTTAACATTATCTTCAATATATTGATTACTATAAAAACAATTTCTATGTGCTACTTCATTAGTGGACAATTCGTTTGATTCGTTTGAACTTTTCAATATACAACAGCTATACTCTATACTTTTTGTTTTCTTATCAACAAGGAAATACTAAAAGTCAACCTACAGAAAAGGTCACTAATAATAGTTTTTGATCGAATTAAACAGATATAGTCAACATCCCCAGTGGTATCATCAACACTAAATGTACTCTATCATCAACTCTACCATGCACGATATCGTAAACAATTTAAAGAAGATTGAATTAAATAGATCAAAATAATGCACCAAGAATTAAATTTATCGAAAGCTTAAAGCACAGAAACTAAAACTTAAAGTTGTTTAACAACATTAGCAAAAGCTAATGTTTTTGTAAAAACATGAATTAGAAGAAAAAAACAATAATCCACGTTAAAATAAATTGGTGTGGATTGATTGTATTACAACCATTTTACTTTCCGCTATTCGCAGAACTCCACAGACTATTATGCATTATTATTTTATTTTTTAATTAATATTGTTCTATTTTTTATTGTTCTATTGTTCTATTCTAAAAAAATTACATTATTCATACTTCTGTGGTGCATACAACTTCTGCACGTTCTATTTCAATTTTTTAAATATTTGTATATCTCACAAAGGTGAGCTTCTCTGTATGTTAGTCACTGTCTGTATTTGATTGTTGTATTACACTGTTTTTGTACTAATTATTCATATAATGTAGGTACATGTAACGTATTGTGTAATTTCATTATACACTATTTTTGATATTACCACCATGAGTAGTTTCAATTTTCATATCGTGAACAAACGTTAATAAAGTGAACTCCAAGAAAGCTTTGGACAATTGAGATATTTGATTGTATCTACAGTGTGACTGTTTTATTTATATATTGGTAGCTTAAAATATGAATACAGAATTTTTCAAGGTGTTATTCTCATATTTTCATTGTCTAGTGATTTGTTTTTCATTTAGTTTTTGCAAAACAGAATAATTATTTTTTAGTTATCACATTTACTAGACTACTTTTAAACGTCTAAAAAGATAAATTCTAAGTTTTTAGTAAAAGTAATAAACTTGAATCATTATGCTTTTTAATGCTCATGTGATGCATAATTTAAAAAAACGATTTTTACTATACCTATAACATTATTATATCTAAGTAGTTGGCTTAAAGCAATCATGTATAAAAATAACTGTCCATCAAGACAGCAAAAATCAAATTATTAATTGAACATACAATAATTTAGCCTGATAATGTTAACAGGCGAACTGGAAATGTCTATGATTGTGTATTTTTTAAAGCGTGTATATAAAGCTTGGTTAGTACTAATTGACCGTTTTTGTCAATGTATGATATTTATTCTTTTGTTTTAGTAAATGACAATACCAACAGTCGTGTTGTGATGTGGTCATTCTTCGAAGCTGGTCTTCTGCTAATGATGACCATAGGACAGGTCTACTATCTCAAACGATTCTTCGAAGTGCGTCGCATTGTCTAAATCTATTTCACCCCTAGAGACTTGTTTTGCTGTATTTATATTAAGTAATAAAGTGTCGCTGTTTTAATTACATTTTGCTTGTGTGTGGTTACTTTATTTAGGCTTATTTTGTCCTATATGAAAGCTATTGACATATTGATTCGAAATAAAGGCCCCAGTTTGAAAAGCTATATTTTCCTACAATGTGACACCTGAAAAATATATGTTTAAGTTCAGTTTTTTATACATGCTGTCTACCATACTACATTTTGTATGTTTTTAAAATGTACTTCATTAAAATCTGTTTCGAGGTACCTATTTAGTTTCATTGCATTATTATTTAACATTGACTTAAAAGTAAAGTTTTGTCGTGTTTGCTGATTATCCATTGTTGAGGATTCTTGAATCTCGGAGTCGGCTTGTAGACTATTAACATTTTTATCATATCAACATTTATTTTCTATTCAAAATTGTATAATTTTTAGTTTTATCTTTGTAGATACTTTCTTAAAAATAGTATTTTACGTTTTTCAGGTACGCCTATTACATAATTAAATTATGAACATTACTAATTAACAATCTTTGCTTTTTGGATTATAGAGATGTACTTTTTGTTGTAATTTTTTAATTAAAAACGTGTTTTATTAACAGGTTCAGCTTTTTTGTATACTAAGTTTTCATTGGTCATCACTAAAGCATTACTGGTGTTACTTTCAAGGCGTTAATGATATATTTTTGGGTTCCTGTTTTATATATTTATATAAAGTCTTTTGGTTTATGTTTTTTAATATTCTTATTTGATGAAACATATTCCTAAACCTTATTCGTCGAATCATGGACAACATATCATGGTCACATTATATTCCATTTCTTAACATCACAAAAAAAATCAATATTATAAAATACTAAAACTTTTCAAAGTGACTGCCAAATAAGAAAAAAAATTATATATTAAAAATAATTTAAAGGAAAAACAACTCTCAGAACAGAAATGAAAAATAGTAAAACAAAAGGAATGTGTTATACTTCTATTCGAACAACAAATATTCATCTATAATATTTTATAAATTAATAAAAAGCTTTTATTATATGAGTATAAGTATTATATAAATTAAAATTTTAGAATGGTACTATTATAATTAAAACTAAATTTAAAGACATATATTTAATTTGCGTGATTGACAACGTAGACTATTGAATATTTCTTCATTCATATGTTTGTGCTTTTAAGCGCATGTAGTTTCAATAGACCATGTGCATGATACTATTAACTATATGTATTCCACTATAAAGAAAGCTATTTATAATATTATGTTAGTTATTTGACGGCACGTTAACAATATATATAGGCTAGTCCGAAAATATCAACAAAATATGATGTATGGATGTAATCTGGTAAAGATTAGTAACTCTCAAATATGACTTGCATTCGATAAAAATGTCGCCTAATTTATATACATTATCATGTAAAATGACTTAATGTGTTAGATTAGCTTATTTTATTTAAAAGTGCTATTTTAATTATTTACAATAAAATGTCTACATTTTAAATGGCTTTTTACTAAAAAGTTTAATTCGCTCATTCACAATAATAAATTTATAGTATTATTTTACTTACCAGTATTAAGTAATTTTTTTATGAAATGCATATAGTCACTAATATAATTTTTATACTTTTTTTTGTGATGATTAGGTGATAGGTATAGTATTATTTGCCAACTATATAAGATAATTTTTACCCAACTATGAAATACTGAATTTTTTAAAATTTAAATTGTTTAATTTATATAGATGTATTTTGGCTACGTTAATCAAAAGATGCAATATACTCTTATTCTTATTTTTTGAATTTTGTTATTTCGTCTGATCTATAGTTCTTGTTTTACGATACATGAAATATGAGTATTCATTTCCGTACATAGTTCGTATATTATGTTGTCGAATAAATTTATATTTTAGATGCTTTATAGAATTCACGCTAATGCCTTATCAGTAAAATATATGAATTTAATAGTAAAAAAATACATTTACAATGAAAATTTTACTCCCAAAATTGTAAAAACGGCACTCTGTAAATATTACGCTACATTTCTTATAACTTTTTCATAAATCACAAGAATAATTTTGTTGCTTCTGCAGCTTATTTATAACATGTAATATAAAATATTCAAATTATTTATTAGTTCTTCTAAATTATCTAAAGGGTTCAAAAAGTTTTTAAAAACATTAAAAAAAACTTTATAACTATTTGTTATGGAGAAGACACGTAAAAATTTAAAAAATAAGTCAAAAAAAGAAGCCTTTCAAATCTCCACTGAATCAAATTCATCGGCAGGGAGATCAGCTGGGGCCAGTTTCTCAAAAGCCAGTTAACTTAACTGGCCAGTTAAGATAAAACTGTCAGTTAAAGTATTTAACAGGGCAGTCAGCTAACTGGGCAGTTAACTTGCATTGCACGAAATATTTAACTGCCCTGTTAGCTAACTGGGCAGTTACATGTATTCATATTATGCGTTTTACGTTTTAATATGTATCCGATATTCAAATATATTTTATCAACTATATTCAACTCTTTTTTTTTTTAAATGTCGAAAACTTTAAGTGAAGTATAGTAATTTACATAAAATAAATTACAACTATAAATTACGATATATCGTAAACAGATTCAACTTAGTGTTTAAATAATATCATGTAGTCACTAGTTAAAATTTCGCAGAATGTATTGCTGGCGGAATAATATAGTCATTTTGAGTCTGATCGGCATAGTTTTGTTGTGGTACTGGAATATCCATTAATTCTGCATTGTTATTTTCAAAATTATTGGCCTCTTCAAAATCAATCGCAAAATTGTGTAAAACTGATCATGCTCCTATAATCCTGCAAACCTTTTCTGGTGTCATCCGAATTTCACTGTGTAAAACATGAAATCGCCTCTTGCAGATTCCTAAAAACATACAAATGATATACAAAAGGTGAATTTTTTAAATTTCGTAATTAAAATATGTATTATAATTACTATTAATAATTTAAATCCTTAATTATTCCAATATAAAGAATATGTTAGTAACGAAAACATATATATATATATATATGCCCTCAACACATAAGATTGATGATGATACACTTCTGACTCTCTGCCGCGATTACTCCAATGGGTGGGGGGCATGACATCCATTGATGACTATTTTTGTTGACATTTTACAAGATATTATTAGTATAATATTTGTCTTACCTATTGCACGCTCCACGATATTTCTTGTCCGAACATGAGCCACGTTGTACCGTTGTTCAGCTTGATTGTCGGAATTTAATACAGGCGTCATCATAAAAGTAGCCGAAGCATAACCAGAATCGCCAACTAAGATTCCTTGTTGATTGCCATTTTGTAAAACTAATCCAATTCTACTAGCCGCGAAAACTCTTGAATCGTGAGTTGATCCTGGCCAATCCGCAACAATGTTAAGAAATCTTCCATTCATATCACATATTAACTGAGTGTTAATACTGTGGTATCCCTTTCTGTTAACATAGAAACTATCGTGTGATTGGATGCGTATGTGTGTTCCATCGATGGCACCAACAATACCTGGCATAGGGCCTACCTGCCACAGCAAAGAATGCATTTTTGGTTGGTTGAAGATTATCTGGAAATCTAACATACTCATTCAAATGACCACAAAGTACATTTACGACAGAGTCTACTGTTCGACATAATATGATAGATTTGTGCGCACCAACAGTATCACCTATGACTTCCAAAAAACTCCCCGATGCAAGATATCTTAAAGCAGTAAGCATTTGTTGCTTGGGTGAAAAGGCGTTACTTCTTAAGGTTAGATGTTGTAATTCGTCGTAAAATATTTCCAAAGTGCGACCAAAGTTTATTTTTGAAAAGCGGAAACGATTAAAAAATTTAGTATTAGAATACTCATCCACGAGCAACGTTCTCTCCGGCGCATATTCGGGGCATCTCTAAAGTCAATAATCGGTAGAACGGGCATATTAGCCATGGTGAAATAACTAGGAAATAACTAATAACGTAAATTTTGTATATTGATTTGAAAGTTAAAGGAGGTATATAGGTACTTTAAAATAAGCCAATTAAATGCTGATTTAAACGCCCAAATTAACTGACTTACCAAACCGCCTTACTTTTGTGCAACAGCTCTAATCGAGTAAGGCAGTGATCTTTAACTGCCCAGTTAAAGGCCTTATTAAATTTTACTTTAACTGGCTTGGTTTCGTGCAACCGCTTTAACTAAGTAGAGCAGTTAAATTAAAGTTTAACTGGCCAGTTAAAGTTAACTGCCTTTTGAGAAACTGACCCCTGGACACCGCTGTTTCATTCCTATTAGGACTCACCAGCAGACCATTAATACCCACCCCGCATTTAATAGAATGTATGCATTTTTGGGGTCGATTTCTGCCTAGTGAATAATTTCATTATAAACATATATTGGTGGTATTAGACTTGATAAATAAAGACAAGTAATGGTTACTGTGAGGAATGCAAAAGAAAAACCACAATAATTTTTTTTTAAAGTTTATTACAATTAATACAAAATATCCAAGCTTTCACCTTTCATCAAGAAGGCATAATCATGGTGTGAAT
>JAUZND010092310.1:0-14635 GCA_034780555.1 Coelogynopora nodosa | reverse complement strand
AAATTTTTTATATGGATTTTCAAAAACGAACTTAATTACGTACCACCCTATATAATGCATAATTATTTGAATTGTGTTTTATTTTTAATAATATTAATTTATATTATAATTATGATAGTATATCTATTCCTAGAGCTCTAGACTATTTCTATATAATTTTCATTTAAAATAATTAAATGTGTCTATTTATTTTACAATATCATATGAGAGGATTTCATTTTTCTAACTTCTAATTTTCCGAAAATTGCTGAAATGAATTAATGAATAATAATGAAATTCATTATCAAATTGCATTATTCATTATTATGCAAATTGTTGAAAAAATATGTTAACGTGGGATAATTGTAGTGTCCACAATTCAGTGCATACGTAACTTCATATTATACTGTGTTCCAATTGCTATCAGGTGAGCTCGTATGAGACACCCATAGTCTTAAGCAGACTCTCCGTGATTTCCATAATGAGCAGAGAATCACTGTGCGAGACCAGATCACTCTCAAGTTGACCTGCAATATAAAAGATAGAATCGATATTTTATTTTCGGAAATTTAGAAAATAGTAATTTGTTCGGTAATCTAATTCAAAGATTTTTTGAATGTTTATATAATTTAACTTAATAAAATAATAAGAACATGTTTAGTAGTTGATTAAGACATAGCACATTTATATATGGGAAACATATTTTTAAATAATGCGTAGTTGATGATGTGCTATAAATTACGTCCGTGTATTATATCCAAGCATAACTAACACAAGGAAATGTCAATCTATAAAATACACGGAAACTCAAAAAATTACGAATATAAATGTTACATTTGTGTAGTATATTTTTTATAGATCGAAAGATTTTTGAAAGCATTATCGTACAACAAACTCTAGCCTTCTGCCATCGTTTTTTGTGTCAAATAATGCTTTCACATATTATCATTCAATGTCCTATGTCATAATATATTTAAACAAATTAAAATTAATTAAATCTCTCTGAATGAGGGGTGGACAATACATTTTCTGAAAAGTTAATTTTTGAATGTATTGTTAAAAACAGCATTCGGCTTCATCTAACAAAATTTGTCTTTAGCACGCAAAACAAATTATTTCAATAAAAGTATTCACTTTTTTAATAATGAAAAAATATTACATATTTCATCTATATTTAGAATAAAAAGTACTTCTTCTAAAATAAAATAAGAGGTCAGCAAGGAATGTTACATTAATATATATTGTGTATGTAAATATGAGACTAAATAATATAAAAGTTTTACTCATGAAATATTTAATAAACAATTTAAATACAATTTAATGCAGAGCTATTAGTCAACATTGACTTTTTTTTAATTTGTTGTGGTTTTGTATTACGGGAATTATACTAATTTTCCCAAAAATAGTTTTACTGTGGAAATGCACTTAATTATGTGTAATAGTTCGAATCACAATTGCTTAAGTATACTGTCATTAATTATATAATATTTTTATTATATTTACTTTGGGGGATCGGCGTGATCTTGAAAGAGGCTCAAATTGTCCTTTCCATATATACATGGTATTATATTTTAATATTTTTCTGTGTAATATGCTAAATGTGTTATAGTTATATTCTGAATAAAAAACTATTATTATTTTTAGTATTTAATATATTGACATGTGTTTGGCAATACATTACATGCTAACAGTAAAAACTTTTTACAATGTAAAACATTCTCTGCAAAACGAAATAATTAATAAGTTGAGTTGTGTTCATGGCCAAGGTGTTAAATTTGCATATATCAACATTTACTGGCTATACCCGTCAATTGAATTAGTGCTATTTAACTTTTTTAAATAGTAGGTGCTGCATGTAGTAATTAAAACATTATCCTTGTTATATAAAAAACCACTAGACGAGTTATCTTGTTACCTAATAATGACCAATCAATTATATAGTTTCATAGATTCCGTCGAATTGTTATGAGTTTTATTAATTTCCACTATGTATGCTTTGTTTCAAAGTTCATATTGGATGCAATTTGGTAATTATATCAACATTTTCTATTAACAAATGACAACCCTAATAAAATACTAATTGTCTAACTTTCACTTTTTCAACAGTGATCGTATTCATTATTTTGAAATAATCGTGGATCATATGTATAATCATAATTTAAGTTAATGTATTTTATAAATACTCAATTACGAGTATATTATTAATTAAATTAATATGTACAAAATTCCATTAAACATTTTTTAAATATTGAATTTTATGATGAATATTTTATAAAAATTAAATAAACTTAAATAAAATAAGACTGTAAACGATGTAATATATTTACGACTCCAAATTATATTTAATGAATTTTCGACATTTCGTTGTAGTCTTATTACAAAAGGGGTTTGAAGATACTAATAAATTGAAATTTAAATACTGATAAAATATTTAAATTTAAACACTCAGCTTGATAAATAGAAGGAATATTTATAAATCATTATTTATAAATCATAAAGAATTCCTCTGAATGTTATTATGTAAAACATTATAGATTTTCAATATAAATTGGTTAGTAAAGATTAATAAATATAATTTTAAATTGTTATGACAACATGTATAATTGCAAGATTATATATATTAATGTATAATACAATAAGAAGTACTCATTATATTAAAAATTTTATTTGGTGTAATAAGACTACGACGGAATGGAAAAAAAATCATTAAATATAATTTGAAGTTATACATCGTTAACATTCTTATTTTACTTATTTATAATGAAACTCGAACAAGCCCACATTCATATTAAATCTTTTTAAAATAAACTTCTTTAGTTTAATTTGTAATCATCTCTAAAAAAAGGATTTACTGGATATTTGTTAACATCATATTTATCCCATAATTTAAAACGGTATTCATAGTTTAAAAAATAGTTTTTTCATTTACAAATCATATTAATTGTTTTTAGTTGACCAATGTATGATTCAATAATTGCATTTTAGTGTCTAAATTAATTAATAAACTTATAAAATTATAAAATAAACATTCGCAGAGATTAAACATTTACGTATTATTATTTTGTTTTATTTATGATAATATTGTTTCATCTTACATATCAATATACTATAATATTATTTATGTACAGAAACATATTTTATACAAGTATAAAATACAGTATAAATTTCAACTTGAAAATATTGGGCACATTAGTAATTGGGTCTTTTATTTCACAATTTTATGTGAAAATTTACTTAAAGTTAAATAAATGTTTTAATTATAGTAGAGCTATATATAAGAAAATGAAATTTATAAAAACATGTTTGACTAGCAAAACACTAACCCCAAAAAAGTAATACTCTGGTTCAACAAACACAATTATATCGGATCATTCTATTTGCTGTCCGAATTATGCAGCTGTTATATAAATATGATTAATTAATAAATACTGCCATTCAAAGCACGTAATTCTTATATTTTGCATCTGTCGGCCAATTGGAGTGTTGCACCCCAATCAAAAAATCATTATGTCTGAACTATAATCATCGTCCTTCAGTTTTTAGAATCGTTTTTTTTAATATATAATTTGTTTTGCACAGAATGCAAATGATCTTTAAATAAATCATATTTCACGTTTATTTTATGCACTAATAATTAGTACCAAATAATTCGCAATCAAAAAACTACATCATATTGGATATTTGAAGAAAATCATTCGATATATTTATATATTATATTTTACAAACAATCAAATGTTATAAAATATGTGTTGTATGTACATCCTAAATACCATAAGTATTAAAAAGTATTTAATTTAAACCAATACTAATGTTTTTAGCTCCTAAGAATACCTTTTGCAATGCACTTCTGAACGTGTTCTACTTCGTACATAAATCCTGCAGAATTGGGGTAGTTGAATGGTCGCACACTGCTTGTAGGTAAATTAAACCGTATAACTGAGTCGTTAATAATCATTTCGGTTGGAGCGAAAGATTTGTCATTTATCTGAAGCAAATGTATTGATTAACTAAACAAAATTTATCAAAAATATTGTTTTCATTTTTCTACTTAACATAATAGGAATGTTTGATAACATACATGTCTACAACGAATACATTATATCCTTGTGTTTTACGACTTTATTTCATAATTTTTGATAGTATATAGATAAAAGCAATCCATATGCGCTAATAGACTGTATTATATTATTGCACTACAACTATATACGCAAAATATTTTGTAATATAAAGTAAAAATTATATATTGAAATGGATCGCAATCTAAAAAAGCAATAAAACGTTACTTACTTTAAGAACATATTATTTGATCAAACCCATAAAATGCTACAAACTTCTACATGCGTTATGAAGAAATTGATTAAAGGTAGGTTCTGGTTTAATTTTGCTTAGTTAAAAATGGGGAATAAAAAACGACACTATTTAAAAATGCTATGTTAAAAAATGTCAACCCTTTTAAAAATTATGTAGTAAAAACTATACAGGAATGAATGTCGAATAAAAGAATATTCACCCTCTACACAATAGTTCGACTTTTAGCTAATGCTTTTGCAATCAGAATTACTATTCAATCCATACAAAATTAGAATTTGCATATTTGGTGTAATTTTATTTGTATTATTTATAATGTATATTTATTATATACATATACATACATAATTGATTATCGTTTTATGTGTATTATTTATATGGTTAATTTAATGCATGATAGTTATATTATCTATATGAGATGATAAATACATTTAAAAAATGAAACACTAATTTGTTATATATATATATAGCTCTCAGGATATATATTATCATTCCAGATTAAAATAAAAAGAATCTGTAATTACACGTTGGAGTTCCTAATTATCGTATAATAATGTTTCCATTAACTGTACAAAATAATTATATAACATTCTTCTGCTACGGTTACCAGTAAACAAGCTAAAATTAAAAAACCTTAAAAAATGTTAATGTTACTTTAATTGATCCTGTATCACCATATATAGCAGCGGAAGTCGATCCATTGCATCCACAGTGATAGGTGAGATAAGCTACTTGATCATTGTTGAAGTGAAGAGTAATGTTGCCTGTTATATCACTTCCTGAGGCAATAAAACAAAAACAATTAAAATAATAAACTAAAACAGTAAAAAATATATTAAAAAATGAATATATAAAAAATCATTTTATTTTGTTTATTTTATTTTATATGACTTTACTTTAATTTAATTTAATATTTTTTTAACTGTTTTTTAGTTTTTACATTCAAATTTTTAAATTATTTTTAAAGTATAACAAAATTGCAATTATGATTTAATTTTTGATTTATTGAATTATTTATTTAAACATTCAGGGCACATTGAATAACTTGAAGTGTAGTTAAAAATATTGAACTCGAGAAGTTGAATTATACATCATTATTCTTTTTAAATATTTATACGAGTGAGACTAAAAAATAGTATAACCAAATTAGAAATAGACATGATGTTTAGATAGGTTTGATACTTCAGTTAAATTTGAGGTAATTATGATTAATTTAATTTAATCAATTTTGTTTAGTTAATTGAATATTAGAATCATACGCACCGTTTTTGTCTTTTACAGCCTCGATATTCCAAGATGTGGGACGCTGAGGAATGGCCCATAGTGCAAACTGTATTGGATAGCAACCAATAGAAAAAAGGCCACTTTCCTGTTTCCCTTAAAGTTGCAAAGCATTAAAATACAAAAGTATAGTTTAAGTAATACAACATATTTAGTCTAACATATAAAATATATATTTTAAATATAATGCAGTAATATTACTCATTTAATGTTGAAAAACAATTTATGGCATAGGCCTATACCGGTCTTCCAATAAAACATGACAATGTAAATCATAGCATCAAAATAATCAATTTATAAAACCTAAAGCTAAAACTATGAACAGATACTAACTTTTTATAAATGTTCATTCATTATAGAGATCATACATTTTCAGTGGTTTTAATTTTATTTTACCAATTTCGAGAAATATCATTATTTTAGGGTCAAATTACATTTTAAATAAGTTATTAAATATCAAAACTATTTAAACTTGTTTAATCAATAGTATGTATATTAATTATTTGCTTATAATACTATTATTAATTACATTATTTAATACATTATACACGAATTACGTTTTTACAAAAATTTACGTTTCAGATAAAAATTGTAATAGTTTTAAAAATATATAAATATGTTAGCGAGATTGTATAAATAATTTTATTAACTTACATTACTAAATATAACATTAAAACAATTGTTTAGTAGCATGTCGGTGTAATTAGGTAAAATATAAGCATGTTACATTATGTATGTAAGTATAGTAGCTATATACAGGGACTACTTTATTAGGGCCATAATACAGTAGTCCCTGCTATATAATACTAATAAAACAATTGCAATATGAGTGAGTACACACTAACATAGTACTAGAAATCAACTATGTTGATAAGAATATCTTGATAATAATAATGTTTATAATAAGTAGCTACCTATAAGAAAGAAATAATTTTTTCTTGTTTAGTAGAGCCTATACAACATACTTTCATTATGCTTATTTTTATTTTATATATTCAACTGAATTTGCTGTTCAGTCGAAATTATGGTTTCCGTCAATTATCAAGCTTGGAAATTGTATTCTATTATTCTATAAATTGCTTCACAGCTTGTTTCTACTTTAGCTGTTGTTCATACCTCATCTAGGATGACCTAGCCAAATGTTGAAGAGTATGTGATGGAAAGGAAGAACTTGTGTGTTTGGACAAATACGATTTTGTCATCAGCAATGCTTTTATTGTGAATGGTTCCAAAGTGTAATTAATGTACATATATGAGAAAGAACGCTGAACACCCTTTCAACCTAGCTGTTGCCATGTAAAAGTACTAGTTCTACGTGAACAAATTTGATCAATGTTGGAAACGCATTGGTGCCATCAATAGCATTCGATCATTCAAGACACATGTAAATGCACACTTGGTATACTTTGACATTAACGAACTTCCAGCGTACCAAGCTCCTCAGTGGAAATGACTTCTGGTATTGTGGCCACAACACAGTTTAAACACTGATAGAAATGTTTGTAGTTTGGCATTTTTGAAGATATTAATTTGTAGGATATGAGAAAAGGATTCCCTAATGGCAGGAACTACAAAAGAACAGAAAAATTACACCCAGATTCAGAAATACTTAATTTACATTAATAACATTAAGTAAGCAATCTGCAATACAAAACAAAACAAGACAGAAAGTTGAATTGAATAGGACATAAAGTAGAACAAAATTAAACTTGTAAAGTAAAATAATGTAAAAAATAAATGTATAGAGCAAATCTTATCATTTTTTGGCACAGTATCTATCAATTTCAGAACAAGAACCTCAAATATCTTTATAACAATAGCTTATATTATATTTTGATAATACGTATATATGAATTATAATTTGTTACCGTCATTACAATTTTTCTGATTTATAATACATAAAGTGATCCCTTTTATGAAATAAAATATTGTTTAACATAATGAAGCAAAATGGTTAAAAAACTTAAAAAATTAAATATGATTTGTTCTCGAACACATAAAGCTTGAATTAAGTTAACAAGAATGACAAAATGTAACAATGCTAACAATTTTGACAAATTTGACAAATACCTCTTTCTTTTATAATTCGAAGTAATTAAGAATTTATAAATCTACATATACGTAAATAAAAATAATATAGAAGGAAAGCGAGAAACATAAATGATCGCTAAATAGTAATGATCAGTAATCTGAAATTGTTTAACATGCTATGAAGGAGCGTGTCATAGTTATTTTAATCATTTAAGTCATTTACGAAGTTTTTTCTTACTTATTTTATGAATTACCAATGAAAAATAAAAGGTGGTAAAGTTTTAATTTTTTTTACCATTTCTAAAGTTTTGTTTTGACTAAAATCTACAAGTTTAAAAATAAATAGATATTTTTATAATTGACATGAATATTGTAATATACATATATATAAATAAATAAAGTGACTTGCTCACCAATTGCATATTCTAAAGAAGCATTTATCTTAAGAATATTTCCAATTGATCCTTTCTTCAATTCATCTTTAATTGCTTGATAAATTGGAAAACAACGACTCCAGTAACCCTTAAATTGATAATAGATTATTTTTTAAATATTTTGCGACTGAGTACCTTTGTTCAATACTATATATTTATTTAATATATAAATACATATTTTTAATATATTGAAAAATTTATATAAAATTTAATATATAAATACACAAACTTGTAATGAAGCATTGAAAAACAACTATGACAAATGTTTACCTCCATTAAAAACACATCATTTGATCGAGAGACCTCTATCATTTCTTTGACATTCTTCAAGGTTAACGACATCGTTTTTTCACATAATACATGTTTTTTATGATTCATGAAAAGAATGGCCAAGTTGTGATGTTGCCGTGTAATAGAACCAATATAAACCACATCTGTTAGGGAGGCGAAAACACATACGTTTAACATAATGTTTGACACATTTGTTTCAAAGTTCAAACAATTAAATCATCTTTCAATTTCTAATAAATGTATTAATGCCCAAAATTAAGTTTAAAAAATATACAAACAATTTTATAGTTTAACTCAATCAATAATGCAGCTATATACGCATTTATCACACTTAGCATTTTATAAAATCTTTTTATCTTAGAAATAAAATGAAATAGCATAAAATGAACAAGACTACATAGCCACAATTAGAGCTTATCTAAATCGAAATATGTTTTATTAAAGTATTTAATATGGACTTACAATTTTATATAGTTTACCGGTATATAGTAAATCCACATGATATTCGTTCTTAAATATATTACACAGGTGTCTAACGTCATCATTTTTATTAAATACATTTTAAAATGTAATTTTGGTGCTTTCATGGGTTTAATATATTACTATTAATACACATATTTCAAATTAGTTACTTTTAAGTATGAGGACAATCAAAGTGGAAGAAATTCAAAAAGAACAACAATTCAATCAACGACAATAGATTTTCGGAGTCATTTCAGAGTCATGGAGTAACAACAACAAAATAATTAATGTGAATAGTACAGGTTGGGATTGATTGATATAGTGAAAAGAACAATTGTGTGTGCGCAGTGAGAAGAAGGTATTATAAGATGGAGAAATATTAAGTAAATCTTAGAGATATTGAAAACGCACGAATACGTTTTTGAACAAAGGACCATATTTTTTTACTCATGACGGCATAATTGCTTAATAAGTCTCGCAGAGGAAATTTTGAATATGGTGTAAGTATGGAATTTGTGAACAAGTTCAGAAGATAATAATGAAATTGTAATATTCGATTAATGATGTAGTGGGCTATCAATATTGCGACGGATCCGATAAAGAGCTTCAATTAATACAAAAGAGCGTCGACTGATTTCACGAAATGACAATCAGAAGAAAAAAAATGGTTTAAGCATACATCTAGGTGCTTTACATTTAAAGAATACAATACACATTGACCGAAAATATCGATAGAATTATGAACATTTACATCACTCGGGATTACACTTCTCGGAATTAAGACGTATAGGCGATTAACGTTGAACTAATCTTACTAAGATATGGAGGGCACATTGTCTGATAGAATCGAGTGAGGTAGAAAAGTTATTGGATGTGAATGATACATAAAATGTTATGTCTTCACCGTACAAATGATGATACAAGTTATATTGACATACAATGTATATGTCTTGTATATTATATATAATGTCAGACACCGCGGAGAAACATACAACGAATATAGTCTTGGGCCAAGGACAGACACCTGAGGTACGCTGGATTGAAGATTACCAAATAGAGAAGTGCAATTGTTAGGAAAGTTTTTTTATGATTGCTTATTAACCATGATAATACATTTTCTTTAATACATTTTCTAATAAATCTGAAAAGATAACACACGATGAGTAACCTTTACAGTAAGAGAAAGTTAGACCTTTAAGTATGTGCAGAAGCAGTTTCGTTATAGAATGGTTTGCGGAGTAAGCCGATTGAAAAGTATCGACGAGTGAATTAGAAGTAAGGAACTTTTCAAATCAAGTAAATACGATTTTTTCGATAAACTTCGAAAGAAAAGTAAGACCGGAGTTCAAAGTTGAGATCAGTTTTCTTAATAACAGGAAATATTATTGCACATCTCTAATATACAGGGATAGATCTACAACTCAAAAGACAAGGTTGCAATTCTACAGAATAGTGATTCTAGTTGTGTGGAGAATTTTCTAACCAGGTATGCATCTGGTCGAGAGGACAGGATTTAGATATTGTATTAACGAGTATATTCATGGGTTCATCAAAAATAACCACATTCAAATTAAATGAAATAGCTTCTCGATCGCATTAGAAATGTAATCATTGTAATGCGATCATGAACGAAATTTTATCGGGGAAATAATTACCAAATGTATAAGAGTCAGCTTCAAATGGATCAAAAGGAAGAGAACTGAGAGCATTGGCACACATTATAGAATAAAGAGCTGACCACAATAATGCTTCTGTCCATTATTTTGATTTATTTTATTTTAGTGGAACTATAATTAATAGATCAATAAATTGACTCAAATTGTAACAAAGCACTCATATAGTGAGCAACAAGAACCCATCATTTCAAAGTCATGTTTACAGTAACATGATGATACTACTAAAACCAGACAAAGTAATAGTAGATTAACATATGAAATAATATAGAAGGTTTAATTAAAATGAGTTATACATAAATCAATTCTTACATCTAATTTAAGTATATCTAATGTAATTTTAAACAACAAATATTAAATAAATTTTGAAAGTTTATTCGGTATTGTGATAGTATGATGTTATCTTTTTCATGGGATAACAAATACATTTTTTGAAAATTTATTTATACATATACCTTTAAAATGGTTGAAGCGATTTTGTTTGTATTTGTTGTGTTTGTTAATTTTTCATATTTATAATTAAACTTATTTAATATTTTTAATTTTAAACATTTAGAACTAAAATAAGGTGTAATTAAAATGCATCAAAATATATCATATAAAACCGATGAATTTCGTATTCAGTAAAATACAACAATACTTTTGAAAATGTTTCATGTTAACAAAAAAACATCAATTTCCATCTTTCATACAAAAAAAAAGTATATTTAAATTATATTAAAAGTTTTAGAATATCAAAAATACACATACATCTTATTAGTCATCTATCTTTTAAAATCCTTTTTTTAATAATATTTTATGTTTTTATATAAATTTATTTTGTTGAAGAATTCATTTTATGTTTTGTAAGTTAATGTTAAACACGATTAATTAATCAAAACAATTATATAAAAAAAACATATAAACAATGGTATTAAATTTGGTGCTACATTATTAACACACCGAGCTTCAATTTGATGTAAATGGTTCACAAAGCTTCCCTAGTAACCTGGGTATATATTGTACCAACAAGGCTTCCATCATGATGGCACAACATGCTTTGCTGCGCTTATCTTGTGGAATTATTCTATCACAAGGCTCACAACTTTATACAACAAAACTTTCAGTACTTTGTTTTCCTCTTACAAACATAAGTTTTGAATTATTACAAATAAATAAATGTTCACAACGATTGTTTACGAATATTAATTTTATTAAATATATTTTATTATTTTATTTACCAACTTCTGGATCTTTAGCAAGATCTTCATAAGAACCGTAGAAGCAAGGTATGTTAAACCAATCAGCAAATTCTTTTGCTCTTTCAAGACTGCGGGCGGCTACAGCAACTGGCTGAAATAATAATGGGATTGTCTAAATGAAGCGATAAAATTATTAATGAAAATAACTACATGAAATATTTATTTAATAAAATTTGCATTTAAATAGCAAAACTTTCAATAATTACATTTAAATAAAAGTCATAATTAGCTAACAGTTTATGACAATTAGACTTTATAACAGTGATAATAAATCTTAACAATATTGTTAACGTATACTGTTGGATAAGTTTTAAATAATTATTTTTAAGCGAATTTTTATAATTTGTTATAACTGATAATTTTGAATATAACTTTATCTATTACTTTGTGTAGCTTTGTATAATTTTATATTAAACTTTGATTGTATATATGTGTTTGTTCATAGCTTTTCCCAATCGAAAACAATGCGTGTTGATAATATAACACATACATCATCACATAAAAGGGATGATAACCAAATATTAAATGTGTCTAGTATTGGCAGTAAGTAGAATAAATTAAAACCGATATACCATTCATCACTAAATGTACATGCATTGTGATGATTCAGATAACAAACTTAGGTATTGTGTTGGTATTCGTATTGTATGGTATTGTCGATACACGTAATTGTACTCTAGACGCTTAATTAATGTATGTTGAAATTAATTACTCTATACCAAACCCGTTTAATAGTTGTTTTTTTCTGTGAAGGGGAAATTTAAATTTGATCCCCTCTTTTCCCCCAACCTTACATCTCCGCCTTTTTTCCTACCTCCTATCCCCTCTTCCTTTTTTACTACCAGCTCTCCCAGCCTTTTTGCTTCGCCAATTTTCTAAACCTATTTTAGGCAGGTTTGCTCTATATACATGATAAATTTGATCAAAATCGATATACGTGATAACAAGTTACGACAAATTAAGTACATAGAATAATGTGCTCATGCTTTACTTCACAATGTAATACATACTTTAGTCAAGTAACACATGTATTGGGTTCGATTTGGTTGTAATAAAATAATTAATTAATTTCTATTTAAAATGTCATTTTAATTGTTTTATACATATAACCATCAATTAATAATTGATATATTTAATTAATTATTTTTCAGCTGCATAATTACACCGTGTAATTGATTTTATTTAACAAGTTAGTTATTCATGAACACAACATTGGACATTTCATTCAAAACATATCTTAGGCTAGAACGCTTTGAAAGTGACAATTGTTTAATTACTCACTTTATTGTGACTGTTTGCAAGAATAATGCCATTCGTAAAGTCGGATGAAATACTTCCCACTGTGCAGATTCCCCAGCGAAGGACCATACTGTTTTCTTAAATATAAAGGCATACATTTATAATAGTATAAAACATATGTGGTGAGATAGTCTCCAATATCACGGCTATAAATATCGTTAACTTGCAGAATTGTTAAATATTAAATTAAATGTTAAAACAATGGGATCGTCAAATATCACTCCATTTCTCTATAAGGAATTCAACATCGATAAACACTACACTTTTTTTGATAACTTGCATCACTTAATATTCATAACAAATCATACAGATGATTAATTAAATATTTCATCAACTTTGAAAAAAATATATAATTAGCATTTAGATTAATTAATTAAAAATATATATAAATCATTTATAGAAGGCCCAATCCATATACCAACAACTGTGAGTGGCAATGTGATCTATATTGTAAATATCTTACATAGTCATTTTGATTGCGACCGTACAATGCAAGTGTTCAATCATTGTACCACTCTGCGTATGCTGCGTTAGACACTGCTTAAACATATGATATGAATATCTCTAGGAAATTAATAATATCATTATCTCTAATAGGGATAACATTATAATATCGTAGTCACTATTATTGTGAATTTACGTACTATATACACAGTTCTAACAATGGATAAGGGTGTATTTATGAGCATTGATCACGATGGTGGTTTTAAATGCTATCAATCATTTTATAGTGGTTTGAAATTTTTGAACTATAACATTCCGATACGCTTTTATACGCATAGAACTATCAAACAAAGAGTGTGTAAAATTCACTAACACACAATATTTATATATAGGTGGTGGTATATTGGTAAATGTTGTCAGTATATATATGTAGGTATTCACATCAATAATCCAAATTTTCGAGTAAAACAGTTTCTTCATTAATGGAAAGTTTTATTTTTCAAAAATTATTAATTAATATATTTTGATAAAAATTTTCTATTTCATAGAAATATAAATTAATCAATAACCAGTTTTTCTTTTCTTCTTTATAAATCATTGGAAAGTTTATTGTGTTTCAGTCAGGTGGGCCGACAGTACATTTCAGACTTGTCGGTAAACTGAATATTACTGATTTTTTTCAATAAAATCCTTTATTTTGAAGTCAATTTTTAAGCCAACGTTGGAGTAATTTACGTTTCTTCTATAATAATGTTCCAATAATAATATAAAACTTTTCGTTTTGTTTTTATAATTAACTTAACACACATACATACAAAATATTAAATATATAATATACAGCTAAATATGTATATATACAATATAATTAAAAAGCTTTGCTTATAATAATAAAGTAGGAATCGTTTTAGCGAAAACATAATTGTTATTTGTCCAATTAGTCAATTACAGTATTATCCAGTATAATCAATAGAGTAGAATCAACATGACAACAAAAACTGATGATCAAATTATATAATACAATAATATCAAAATTTTAAATCGTTTACTTGTATTAATCAATATATTATTAAAACTCGAAAAATAATTCAACAATGGTAAGTCTAATGTCCAATATCTACAATATAGGGTTGGTGTACGAAAAATGAATCCAACAACAGAGTCCGCGATAGCGGACGATGTTGTTGGATGAATT
>JAUZND010092309.1:0-14636 GCA_034780555.1 Coelogynopora nodosa | reverse complement strand
ACTGATGCTGACTGTGGGAGGGAGAGAGTTACTGATGCTGACTGTGGGAGGGAGAGGGTTACTGATGCTGACTGTGGTGTGGGGAGGGAGAAGGTTATTCCATGATTAAAAGCCTCCGTTTTCATTTCAGAAATAACAGATAGGCCCATCCGTCCTTCTAACAAGCATCCATGAAGTGCACTCACCGCTTGGTGCAGGTGTATCCCGCGACACCGAAAGTAACAATCACCGCCAACACTGCAATCACAATCGCCACCGTATACGTGGCTCGCGACTGACTGTCCATCGCGATCTGCTGAGTCCCCAGTTGACTGCCCCCCTTGGAACCTCCATCGCCACCGCCGCCACGTAGAGCCGCCTGGATGTTGTAGTGCCATCGATCGCAGCTGGCCTGGGTGTACTGGGCTATGTTCTTGCAGAGGGTCTTGTCGCCCACCTTACATTCGAATTGCTGACGGAAGGGAACATGATGGCGGAAACATTGCAAAAGCATTTTAGCCAAAATAAATTATTGCAGTAGCTATATAAAGTGTGTAAAATTATTACTACATTAGGCAGCTGAACAAATGAAACTCAATTGTGCTTTAAAACAAATTTTAAAAACGTTATTCTTGTTATTTATAATCGTATTTTAATTTGAATATTTTAAAAATATATCAATAATAACTAAGTTAAATGAAACAGACACAAATCTCTGTTCATAATGCCCTATTATACACGTGCTATTTAACCTACAAGAATCAAGGAGGAGGGATGGATGGATGAGAACAGATGAGGAGATGACTCACGTGGCGTCCACAGCAGAGTTCATCGGTATCACAGTGGGGCACATTGTCACATCGATATTTGTTGTCGATACACTTCCCGTCGTCACAGAGATACATGAGAGGGGAACTGCAGACGTCTGACGGACAGTTCGCCTCATCTCGATCATCCTGAGAGGATGAATAATATAGTAATGAATATACATTGTCTGAATATAATAATGAATATACACTGTCTTCATAGATAGCGATGGATAGAAAATTAATAGACCTCGCCTTTTGAAAGTGGTTCGAAAGACTTTTCTCCATAATATTATGTTCATTCTCAGGGAGTACGTCCCAACATACTTTTAATACGTTGATCATTTGGATACATTTACTAAACGTCCCCGTTACTTTTCATTAATAATCTGCTCTCTAAATATTAGAAATCCAGCTAAAAAACAAAACCTAGATTCTTTCCCAGTAAGTTTCCGATATCAGGGTTCGTACGCCTCAAACAGATCATAATTCAAGGGGGGTTTGCCTTTTTCAAGGGGTCCTATAGATAACATATTAATAATCAGTATTGGAATCAAAATCTATTAATACACTATAATTATACACAGAACTATCGCAAAATATAATGAGTAATCACAAGAGTAACGAATGAATACCAATCAATCGCTTAGTTATTTCAATTTAGAGTCTATCTCATTGGATATAACAGAAATTGAATGTTTGAATACTCCATTAAAACATAAAATATATATTTTCAACATTAAAATATTTACACTATTAATATAGTAGAATACTAAAAATGAGAAATACTTAATTTTATGTTATAATGTAATTAAATTCAAGGGGCTGCACGAATTCTGTAACACGTTTCTTAGCCCTACCCAGTATAAGTTTCCACAGGGTACCCAGCGATATTGCAAAACGTCCTTAAAGGACACCAGCTCAAAAATTAGGACATTTTTCAATTATATATATATATATTTTTCATAAATAATATAAATGCATCGACCGGTATACATACGCGAACTCCAATCTAAATATCACAATAAATAAACTATTACCCAGTTAGCAGCTATACATACGGTAAATCAGTATATTGTCACGTGATGTAATTGGCCAATCAAATGAATTGTTTGGAACCATAGTATAATATTTGAAATAATTCGATAATAACAAACTTGATAATACTATAATTATATAAATATAATATCTATTGTGAACACATTTTACTGTCTAGTAGACAGATTGAATAGTATACATAATTATTACAGTTCAATGATATGCACTATTAGTCCAAATTGTTCTGTGAACCCAATTTTGAATTGGTTTCTTTCAATTCAAGTTCCCTTGCCTTATATATCAAATACATTAAATACATTAGAAGAATAATTTACCAACATATTATAAATTTACCAACAATATATTAATACATAATAAAAAAATGTAATTCATCAAATACCCGATAAAAATATTTTTTCCGATGAAAACAATTTTTTTACAAGAAAAGTATGAAAAAAGGACTTATCAGGAGATTTTACAGATTATAAGGTGAGTTACTGAAAATCAGGACTAATCAGGACATTTTTAAGGACACCTCTCAAAATAAGGACTATTAAGGACATCTGGGTACCCTGACACCTGATAAATGTTATTTAATCGTAAATTAAATTTTAAAAATTAAAAGAAGCGAAATTAAATGAATATAAATTGACCCATTGGTGTTCCATCGTTAACTTCACATTCTTTAATATACTGACGATTCCATATATTTAACTACATAAAATACAGACAATAATTTTTTTTAATGTCTGTATCTAAAAGCACTGAATATGCTTTCAAGCTAATATTAAATTTGGTGTCTACTGACAACTATTTTTCACTTCATTTTCCTCTCTTTCTATCTTCATTCCCTCTCCAAACGTCTAATTAGGAAACCATTTCTGTATAATTTCCGTTTAAAACAAGAAGACCTCATATTGCGATTATTAACTGAAAAGGACCCCACATCCCGTAATGCCCGACTCACTGAACATATTCTTGGTGAGCTCGTTACAGTTGAGCTTGACCAGGGCCTGCTGGAATGAGTCAGTCTTGAACTTCCGCTTCAGAGTGGGGTCAAGAACGAACTCGCGGAACCGGTGGTCCTTCTGCAGCGTCGTCTGGAGCAGTTTCACGTCCTTGTCGACCACGTCGAGCTTCTTGGTCTTCACCGCCGCCGAGTAGAGGGCCGAGGCATACCGTCCCTCCACACCGAACACTTGCAGCGGGGACTATGGCGAGGGAAGGCAAGTGGGCTCACTCGTGATTAAAATGCAGAGTTTTAGGGTGAAAACAAATTGTTTTATGGAGTCCAGTGATATACTGATAACACAGTGCTCGCTATATTAGTTTATATTAATAAAATATTAATATATTTAATTAAAATAAAAAGAACAAAGAATTAAAAGGTTTTGAAAACGTTTTAATAGGATTAATACACACAATACATGGTATAAAATAACACAGAAAAACTTTTATATTACACATATCTCGATAATTTCATTGTCCTGTGAACTGGAACAAAATGTCCCATTTTCAAAATGTTTTCTCGGCCGACTCATGTATTATTTGTGTAACACTACCAGAAAAGAATTATGTATTAATAAAATGGACCAACTTCACCAAAACTGAGTCGTTATGACAGCAATATATATATATATATTATTACAGTTACTGTACAAAAAAGATACAAAATATCTTCAAAAATAATACGAAACCATAATTCGTTAAGAAAATTGATATATATCTATAAGACTAATTCATTTTAGGAACATAATATAATTGTTTTACCATTTAATCACGATTATTAATCATGTAGTTTTAAATCAGTGCAACATACGACTAGTGGTTGTGAGGGAACACCACAATGTAATCATGATACTCAACGAGTGAAACTAATCGGAACCTGGACTTACGAATTGGTGAACACACCTACTAACCACTTGACTACAACTTTGTCTACCTTACTTTTTAATGAAATCATTCATTAATCCTTTATTTGAAGTTCAATAACGATGATGCAACAAAATAAATTGGGGAAATGGGAATACATAATTGAAAACAAGCAACTAATCAACTCCTCTTAATCTACAAAATTGGCTATAAAACCGGGAAATTATAATTTTCCAAAAAAAAGTCTAAGCATACTCTATATTAATTGAGTATTTCCTAAGTAACCCTGAAATCAGTTAACATGTAATTATGTGTATAAATCTTCAATTTACTATGCATTTTTAACACTAATTCAGATGTTCTATTGTAAATATAAATTAAATGCATAAAAAATTAAAAATGAGGAAAAAATCAATATTAGCATTCTCATGAGTCAAATAGATATTCAATGAATAAGAGTCACTTGAGTCATGCCTAACAGTAACATTTTTCATTTAGAAATTTATGATTTTATAACCATCATTTCAATTCATACATAACATTTTAATTTTTCTATGTTATATGCAATAGAACAATGATCAGGATTATTAATAATTTAAATCAGTAATAACATAAATAATCAATTAATGAGAAATTAGATGGAGTAGACTGTAAAACATAGGGTAACTTTCGTAACACTTACCTTGACTAATGTCTGCACCACTCGGGAGGTGCTAAATTGCCTCACCTGAAGTGGTAATTAAATAAAGATACAGTTATAAAAGGCATTATGTTGCATGCTAGCTTTATCTTAGATATCAAAATATACAAAGTATTACAAAACACACCATAGGAAATGTACAATAAAATGAGCTGATATTATATTATGGTTATCATTAATAAAAAAATACTGGAAAATGTTTACAGATATTTAATTTAAACCAGTTGAGTTGATACCGAATAATAATTCAAATTAAAACTAACAAAATGAGACTGACATTAGTTGTTAAATATAATGCCACTATTTGATCATATAATGTAATGTTATCAGAGCACCCATACTGGCCTGACTCTGATCTAACCCAGAAAGAATCATCAATATGGAACAGATGTTTTATTATAAGAGAAAGAAACATTATTGTAGATATTCGCTCATCTAAACTATTTTCATAGAATTAGATTTTTTAGTAAACTGTGTCCCTGTAAAAATATATTTAAGAATGTATGTACTATGACAATACACGAACATGGAAACATCTTTATTTGAAAAATATATGAAAGTATCATGACTATTGAATCATCAATACCTACTGAAATATTTTATTAAAAAATGTATATATTGATAAATCGAAATATTATTAATATTTGTTCAGCAAATTTTGCGGAATTGTTATTAATATACATTTCAGAAACTAATATATCTCTGTAATTACAGCTTATAATGATATTTATTATTTTGCTAATAAAAAATCATTTGAAAAATAGATAACATGCACAGAATAAGTATTAAATGGAACTTCTTTATACTCCACTTTTAATATATTTAAATTCTTATTGTATGTATACAGTATGTATTTAAAAAATATGTTTATATAACTGGTTATTAAAGAGTATATTATGTGAAGGCTAAACTAATTGAAAACGTATATTTTTAACAAATAGTTATGGAAATAATCACAATAATAAAAATATTAAGTGTTTCTGTGGTAGTTATCCTCCAATTTTGACTATTAAAGTATTGAAAATTGGAAGTAAAATAATACATACACAAAACTATTTATTATTATATATAATATATCCTGATGTGAGTCACTCATAGCATTCTGATTGACATTGTGAATTTATACATAGTATAAAAATCAATTTTCTCTAGATTAGAAAATCACTTTTTCAGTCTGCACCTAATTTCCAAATTTGAACCTTTTCTAACAGCTTCTAACAAGCTAAATTTTTATAATTACATTTCAATAAAGATTACTTTTAATCTGTCACAAGCAGGGGAAACACCTTTATGACTCAATTAATTCCTGTATCATTTCATCAAATTCTAATTAAATTTAGATAATAGCATTTTTTAGTGATAGAAAATAGAAAAATTAAAAAATATGTAGGTTATTAAAATGAAATATTAACAAATACTGCTATACTATATAATGTAATTCCTATTATAATATATTTAATAAAAATAAATTCAAATATAATGTATTTATCTTCACACTAAAGCCATATAATTGGCCAACAAGTTGTTAATTACCTGTCACCAGTTTTTCAACTTGACCAATACTTCAAGTAATTCTGTATGTTGCTGCCAAAACCCCCACATGTGGAAACTGGGTCAGTCAATTAGTTTCCAGGTGGTAGGTGCCTCGGGTGTGGGGCATTTAGACTTTATTTAAAATTGTAATTGTTTATCAATGTTGTATAAAAAGCAAACAAAAGTGATAGTGTTTAATTGTGAAGTGATCTTATATTTTAGGCATAAAAAATTACAAACAAGATAAAAAAAATAAAACTAAATTATTATATCAATATAGTATAGAGGATAAATTTTAAGTTAACTTATTATTTATTTGACCTAGTGCTATTAATTCAGATAAATAACAATTATTGTTAAGATTATAGTATTTATAAATAATTATTTTATATTAATATTATACTTTAGTTATAATTGATAATACAATTAATTATATATAATGAATTATAAAATTAAGTAATAATATATATATTTTAAATAAATTATAACTATTATTTAAATAAATTATTTACATCAGATATCTATTGTTATCATAATAAATAGATTAAAATGACTAGATCATAAATTAAATAATACATTAACATTAAATGCATCCTGTAAATCAGTTCTAGTAATAAATTTTAAAATATATCTTTAAATAGTGAAATATAATGAAATAGTAAGATTAGCCTATGTAATTAACATAATTGATGTTATTGCTGTGAAATAATAAAATGTTTAATTGAAATAAATATAAAATTGTTTTTAATAGTAGAAACAAATTAAATTCTACAAAAAATATAATAAAAAATCAAGAAGTCATAAAGTAATCTCTATAAAGTAATCATTAGTAATCTCAGTATTAAGATGCAGTAATTCAAGCTAAAAAAATATTCAACTTTAAAATTCATATGAACTTTATACTAAAATATTCAGAGTTATCACACTTATAAAAAAACTATTTCCCAGATTTTCCCTTGTGTTTTTAATGAATCTTCCCAGATTTTTAATACCTTATTTAATAACTAAATAAAATAAACAGAACACATTTTTTCTTTCCAATTACACTATGAAAAACTGATACACCTCACATAAAAACAGATAATTTATTATTAAATAGATGAAGAAATGCTTCATTGCTTCCAATCCAATTAAAAACACATGTTTACTTTTGCTAAGACAAAAAATATCTGCTGGTCAAGAAAATGACTTAGTAGCCAGTTTATCTGTTAAGGCTATTCCTGGCTTTTTTCTGTTAAGCTATTTTAATGACTATTCCTGACCAGTATTTTAAATTTCTAAATTTAGGGACTTTTCCCAGTTTCTCTTTTGTGTGACAACCCTGCATATTGTAAATTATTGTTAGGACCTTGAGACTGAACAAGTGTAATTTAATAATCTTTGAAAAAATGTATATATTGGAATTTAGTATAATCTTCCCATTTTATGTAAAACAAAAAAAATATATTCTAATTATCTTTCTAGCAAAAAAATATTTTTATAAAAGATAATATCAAGCAGAAGCTAAAAATTTGTATAATTTATTGATTTATCAGGGAGTGAACTTATATTATACAGCTCAATTATTTTTCATTTTATCTACTTAATAATAAAGTGGATATAGGTACAACTAGTCAACAATCTTTATTATTAAAGTAGGATTTTAAAACAAATATTATAATATATACAGGCATGTGATTGACCAAGCAATAAAAAGTCAGAACCATATGGGGTCCATGACTATGTGGTCAGCACAACCTGTAAAATTGGCATATAGCATGTAAATTTTTTAAGAAAAATAAAAAGTGGAATTGATGTTTAGTAGGTAGTTAAAAATTTAATATGATTAACTTTCAGTATATTATATTTGGATCTAAATATAATAGTTATGTACTTATATAATTAATGTAAATATATGTATATTACAATACACAAACATAAAATGCAATTTTTAAATATATATTTAGTGATATATTAAAAATTCTAACTGCAAAATGACAGCAAAAATTGTAAGTTGGAAAATGTATGTTATATATATCTAATATAGGAAGTATATCAATATCTCTTAACAATCTACAAAAAAATTAAAGAAAAAATTGCAAATGGGAAAAAAATTCTGTATGTATGTAAATGTAAAAAATTTATATAGAAATATATAGTAACTTCATAAAAACATTGATGCAAAAAAATTTTTTTGAAAAGTAAACAGTGGATTAAATTCCATAATGTAATAACATCAGACTTATTTAATGTAACCTCCAGCAACATAACAATGTGTTCTAGTCTATGAACCATAGAGGAAATAGAGGTGCTCAGTACTCAATGACTTCCTTATTTGAGAAATGGGCACTTTATTTTTTTTCATGACTATATATATACAATATACCTTGTATGCATATGTACCATATAGTAAGTGCATTGTATATCAATATCTCTTAATGTTTAATATACTTTATTTACTTTAATAAGATAGTGTTTATTAAAAAATAGTCAGCTAGGGGTCAGCCAAGTCCAAAAAGGATACAATGAAAGAACTTTCCCATTCTATATTGAGTAATAAATTACATTTACCTAACAATGTATTAAATATCTTAAATAAAGATGAGAAAATGTAAATTACTGGTATGTTAGAGTTCTGATCAGTGGGCTATGTGGACTTCTTTCAAGGGCAATTTTACTAACCATTATGAGATAAAAATACTACTTTTCAATAGAGTATGAAAACAAATTAAAAAAATTTAAATACTAATTTTGATACATAAATGCATCATTTAATAATCTATTTACCACATAGCCATAGGATATTTTCCATATAATAAACTATTAAAAAAGGAAATAAAATTATTATGACATATGGTTATCAAATTCACATTTTTTCTTCAAATAATGGTTCATAACATTATTTAGCCTTGTTTTTTGTTTGAGAATCAGTAAAATGAAGAAAGCTGTGTTGGTTAGTTCTTCTTGATCTTGGTTTTTCTCAATGTCATCTAAATAATGTTTAGAAGAGCTCAGATAATTTTGGGCACATGGGATTATATTGGGCCTTTGAAAAAAGTAAGTGACATCTTATCATCAGCTTTCAGTCCATATTTTACACATTTAATAACAAAATGTGGATTAACAAAACATATCCCTGAACCCCCTACCCTTTATATTTTATGCCATATTTTAATTGATTTCAAGAATAATCAATATAACATTAAACAGTCAGAGAAATCACATGTCTGTATATAATAAAAACCCTGTTCAGGAATAATTTGATATGTTAATAACTTTGAATATAAAATTTAAAAAAAGGCATGAAAACTAAATTAATTTGAAGTGGCAAATATTTATAAAAATAATTAAGATATAATAGATTCAAATTCATGTAATTGAAGACAGAATTAGAATGTAAATTTTGTAATAATAGTATATCTTTAAATATTAAAAAAAATTGTAACATACTAATTTAAAATGATTTTATATTCAGCATGTTATTATTGTTATTAATAATAAATATAAAAATTCACAAGATCACAATTTCGAATATAAAATTTGATTATTTAAATATAATTTTACTTCTGGATCAAGGTGTCCTTTTCAGCCGAGCTGTCCTGGGCTGAGTTGTCCTGACCTGTTACCATTGTATCTATAGTATATAGTACATATTTTTTGGGATACAACTAAGTAGTAATACCTGGTACTTATCACCTGCCAATTTAAAAATAAATAGAATTTAAAATATTTTGCGACTTTATGCTATTTATCTAGATTTATATAATATTATATTTCTTTATAAATAAAAGCACATTATTTTTAATAGAGTAAAATGTTGCAAACAGAAACATGCACGAGTAATAAAATGTCGACTACATTATGTCTAAACAATACGTACTGTTCACGAAATTAAAACTATTGTGTTACAACAAAAATGAAAGTAATACATAATGTTATGGTTATAAAAAAATATTAGTATTAAATAATAAAAAAGGGAAGACACTTACAATCTGGAATGTGGACATTATCGTTAACTTAAAACCGAAAGTTAATAGATTTGTTTAAAGACATATTTATTTATTCCTACTTTTGCTCGGTTTATTAGCTAATTATATTAATAATTCTTTATTGTCTACGACTAATCATAAAAAAACTAGGGCACCTGAATCACTATATACATATTTATTCATTGTTTGAACATATAATTATTGATTGCATTGAAGACATTATGATTGCATGGTTTTTGTATGCAACTATGTATTATATTATCAAAGGCGGATACACGAATTTTTTTTTCATCGGAGCAAAATTTTAGTTTAGGCGAAAATTTATATTTGTTCCATGAGAAAAAAATAGCATTAGTAGAAAATATTAATAAAAACAAAGAAAACATTAGTTGAAAATTCGTCTTTTCAGTTAAATAGTTGACAATTGAATAGAAATTTTGGTAGAAATTGCACATTAAATAATTGGGTTATCATATATTAGTAAATATAAGGTATATATCAGAACTATTCATTAAACTGTCATTTGACAATATGTAAAAACAGTTTTATTACCGACTTCATAAAATGTAGCCCTATATTTTCAGTCACACGGCTGGAGGCATAATTATCCAATATATTGATTATCCAATAAACTCTATTTAAATTTTCTTCGAATAAACATAAGGAATCGCACTAACAAAGAAACAAATTAATTAAATCAAGTTTGATCCTAAATATAGTTATTTAAATATTGTTTGATATCTGCAGTAATGTCCGCATATAACTAACTGGTTGGGGAACCAATTTCATTATATATATATATGCATTTCGTAATAAGCGTATGAATATGGTATAATTTGAATGGCGCGAACACACACTACCTGATACAAAATTAGTATTGTTCATGTGATTTCATTAGAAGCTTTATTTATTACCAATAGAATATGGATGCAAGTGTTCTATAACCTTGTCACGATCGATATAGTTGTCTTTATTAGTGTTAATAGAATCATATGTAGTTACTTAACATTTTAAAGTATATGTGTGATGTTTTCAATATTTGTCGCATTATATGTTTTTATAAAATATTAAAAGTTCGTTATATTAATATAGAAACATATGGTGTAGATAAGAAAATATGTTCGTGCCTTGAAAAGGGAATTCGATCAATCCCACTACATTTAATGTCGGAACCTACATAATACAGTTAGTGTGCAAAAGTTTCGCCCACCCTAATTGTAAACTTGTATTATCTAATTTGTGTATTCTTTTTAATGTGTGTGAATGTATGATGCATGCATTTTTATTAGTGCCCTAAAATTGTTCTCTAAATATTTGTCTAAAATTGGGGAGGGTAGGGTGGGGGTCAGTAATGAGTGGAACCTCCATTGGCCTTGATCACAGCTTGAATCCTTCTTGGCATGCTGCTGATGAGATTATTGATGAAAGCTCGAAGTAATCAGGCCCATTCATCTAGCAAAATCTCGGTCAGGCTGGTAAGTTCTGAGGCAAGCGATGTTGAACCTTTACACCCAAGAAGTCCCAGACATGTTCAATAGGGTTAAGGTCAGGTGATCTAGAGGGCCAGTTTAAGGCAGGAATTCTCCGATCTTGGAGAAACTGACAGACTATCCTGGAGTTATGGGCAGGAGCATTATCTTGCTGGAGTGTCCAATGACCTTCAGGAAAATTGTCATCAGTGAAGAATGAGGTAGAATATGGCAGTATATTTCTCCATTGACGTTTTCCTGAAGGATCTGCAGTGTCGACCTTCCATCTTGCCAGATTGCTTCCCAAACATGAACTGAACCACTACCAGCTTGACTACGCTTCATAACAAAATCATCACTGAAGCGTTCATTCCAACTCGGACTCTCCCGTCGTTGACAAACAATTGAAGGTGTGACTTATCGGACATGCTGATGTGGTGTGTAGCCTGTTTTTGTCATGGCAAGCTGTCAAGTTTACACTGCATGCCTATTGATTTGTGAATATCACATAGCACTAGCCGCTAGCGTTAACACATTCAGCTGGGTGGGTGAAACTTTTGCACATTAGTGTATATGGATTAAATATTAATTGAAACTCTGCTCCCTCCTGACAAAAAGTCCTAGTCCTACGGCTATAGGTAGATATGCTCTTCATATTTGCATGACATTTTCATTGAGTATTATTAATGTGTAATTATATTATAAGTATTTCCAATTGCCATAATTATAAAATCGTAGTTATTTTGATAGCTGCAAGAAGTATTATTAATATTATAAAACAATTATAGTTTAAAATAAATTAAAAATTAATATGTATTTATTGCCATTGATATTGGCATCACCATCACATTTCTTCAGAATTGACATTGGGTTTTATTTAGGTACATGGCATAAGCATTGGTTTTTTGGCATCAGAATCAGGATTTACTTAGGTAATTGGCATATATATGCATTGGTTTTTGTGAAATCCCCAGTTTTTAACTATTAATTATAATGATGTATAACCTTTAAATATTTTAAAAATTGAATTTGGGGCGCAACAACACGGAATCGTCAAAGTATAAACTGTTAGTGTTACTAAAGGAACAATGTTTTAGCTTTATGAGTTATAAACGAAAATTATAATATTTTTCAAAAAATGAAGTGTCGACCATTCTAAAAATATACCGTTCATACACAGCGGCTAGTATTTCCAATCTCACTATTTATTTAAAGTTAAAATTGATATAATTAAACAAGAATCAAAATATTTATGCTGTTTTTTGTAAAAATATATTAAATACGGCGATCTAAACAAAAATATCTAGAAATTATAATGTGAATTTAATAGTTTCATAATAAATGTATTATTTTAGACATGACTGTTCTATTTAAAATTTGGCCGTATATTAAAATACTATATAAATAGTCAAATATATATTTGACAGTTTCCGTTATTATTTACTATATAATGGAGCATGTATTAAATTGTAATATTTATTTTCAAATATGAAGTCAATGAGTTTTCTTACCGATATAAATTAATTTATTTAAAAACTTTCCTAAGTGGTTTATTCGAGCTATGTAAATATGTGTAAAAATTATTTATGAAATCTTTAAAAAATAAAGGCATGAAGAAAATGAACTCTTACAATTTTTTTATTCTAGTACTTATACAACTTATCTATAGAAATAAAATATATATATTGTTTTTAATCTAAAAGTACAGATTATTTATAAATTTCGTTTTCAATTATATTTATAAATATCAGTATGAATATAGTTTAATAATAGTAATTTAATTCTTGAAATTTGAAAATAGCTATGGGAAATTAATTATATATATAATAAACTATGTGTAATGCGCATAAATTAAAAATAATACACTATGAACTAATTGAATTCAATTACTTCATATAGTGTATTATTTTAAATTGATGCACACTACTACTTATCTGTAAGTATATTCATAACCATATATATACACAGATTTTATTAATTTCCCATCTAAACGCAAAACTGTAAAAAAAGCTCTATCTATATACTTTTCTTTATATAATAGAATGAATTATGCTATGTAAATATACACCTAAATTATAAGCAATTATTACAAATAAAATAATGATATGCAAAGTAGGGCTATTCGCTTTGGCTGTTTATTTTATGCTACATAACGTAAAAAACATACCGTTGGCTCGCGATGTACCATAAATGTTGGTGTAAGTCCGGAAAAACAAAATGTGTGTGCTTTTGCTTGTTGGGTTTGTAGGTTTAAAAGGCCATTCACAAATAAAGTTACGCAGGATGGGGTGGCGGGTTTAGTGTTTGCTTATACGTAACTCCTACGTAACTCCGCGTAACGGGGGGTGGGTATGCCGTTGCATTACGTTACGCTAACATGTTTTCTTTTAGAAAACTGAGCAGTTCATTGCATGAATAAGTTAAAAAATCATAATAGTTGGATTTTTATTAGGTTGCAATAACATTTATGTGTTTTATCACTTAGGTATCTTTTGCACTGGTCATTCAAGAGTGAAACAGTTTCCACAACTATCCAAAAAAATCGGGTCTTTCGTGAGTCTTTGAGCCTCCTCTTATTAGCACCATCGAGTAAATCTAAGAATTATGAAAATGACAGCGGAGGGCATTTTCTGAGTCAGGTCGGTGAGGTAGATCAACTTTCGGAAGAAGAAAAAAATAAAATTTAAAAAAAATATATATATATATATATATCGATTATGTGCAGATTTAATTACAAATCCTTTGACGCATCTCTTCAACATGAACGTCATACATAAAAATTTTCCTACTCTTTGGAAAGCTAGTATTGTTATACCGATACCCAAAAAACTTTTGAAAAATTAAATACCACAAACTGAAAGCTATCTTTATTAGCAATCATGGTCCTCACCAATACGGTTTTAGAGAAAAATCTTCAACAACATCCGCTTTTTTACATATACAAGATATTACATCAAATATTCTGGATAACCGGGAAATTCAGGCCGTATCTATAATAGCTTTTGATTTAAACAAAGTTTTTGATGCGTTATCATATCAAAACCTTGTTTTATCTCCCTTTTAAAGACTAACATACCACGAGGAATTATCTCCCTTATTCAAGAATATCCGTGGGACAGAAAACAGTTGGTTCATTTGAAAAATGTTGGAGACAGTTCACTGGCTCCCGTTACATCAGAGGTTCCTCAAAGTGACTGCCTTTCTCCCATCCTCTTTTGTATTTTTGCGAGAGACTTGATACCACCATGTCATACTTCTACTTTAGTTAAAT
>JAUZND010092308.1:0-14636 GCA_034780555.1 Coelogynopora nodosa | reverse complement strand
CAGCTATTTCCAGCCTTTTAAAGGAACTTGTTGACCGACGTAACCCAACTTCAGTAGCTGATCTTCGCCAAAAAATACTTGAGACATGGACACAACAAGTGACTGTTGAATATTGCCGCAAACTCATACATTCAATGACTCACAGAATTAGGGCGGTGTTAGCCGCAAATGGTGGACTCAGCAAATATTGATCTGTCTTATCAGTTATCTTTTCAAGCAAATTATTATACACATTATTACAGTTTAATTTATTTTAAAACGACTAAATTATATGTTTACAGTTTATTTTATTCTAAAACGTCAAAATTTCTTAGTGGACCTAGACTTTTGGCTACGATTGTATATTTAGTAATATAATATATTTATAAAACTAGATTTTTTGCAACTTATATCTTAATAGGCCTATATATTGTAAATTGTTTTAAATCGATAGAATTTTTAAAATTTAGGAAGGAAGTAACAACTCCGACAATATATATTTTCTGAAATCCTTCACTTAACTATTTGGATAACGAGTTAATGACGACTACATTTTAATGTGGATGAATCACGTGTCTTTTTTTTCAATTTGCATGTTTTCGTTTATTACAAACTGAACTATAGGTAGGTACCGAAAGACTAACTGCGGTAAATGTCACAATTGTTTGCTTAATAGTTTTTAATAAAATTGGATCCTGATGAAGCGTAAATGTTTATTACCAAAACTTTTTTCTAAATGTGTTAATAAATTCCTTATTTAAGTTTTTAGTTTAAAATGATAAAAATAATTATAACTGATTTGAAACTGTAAAAATAGCGCATTTTTATTATTTAAAAAATATAATTGAATGATGATTTTTCTTATTTGGATAAAATAATTGGAACTTTATTTTAACTGCATCAGCCCCACTTCTTCATTCACTACATTGGCTACCTATAATTATGCGAATCTCTTTTAAGATCCTGATATTTCTGCACCGTATTTTGAATGGTCATGCCCCCTGCTACATGAACGATATGCTACGGCTTCAAGTTACTTGGCAGACATACTCGTCAGTCGGTTACTCCACTACTTCATGTCCCAATCGCAAAGACCCGCAAAACAGGGGACAGAGCCTTTTCTGTAGCGGCACCATGCCTGTGGAATGTCTTGCCACCACGCCTGCGTGAAATAACTGATTTCACTCTTTTTAAATCGGAACTCAAAACTTATTTATTTTCTGAATAATTAGGAATTACATATGGTGTGTTTTATATTTTATTGTCATCTATATTCACATTTTGTAAACCTTGTACTAGCGCTTCTGACATCATTTGATTTTAAGCGCTTTATAAATATATTATTATTATTATATAATATAATTGTGGATTGGATAACAAGAAGGACTTTATATACAAGGATTAAAAGGTTACTTTAATGTCAGTTAGAATATATATAGCAGTATAAAATAATCATTTTGAAATTACATTTAATATATTAACATTTACACAGAGTTATAGGACTTGGCTATATTATAACATTTTGTCTAATACGAACATTTGGAACTGTGGAAGTAAAATCTTATTATAGGAAATGGTAATAATAAAATAATATACAATACATTAAGGATACTTCATTATATAAAATGGTAATATTGCACACACAATCCAAGATAAGGAAAAATTACTCTATAAAAGACTTAACTGCTTTTAAAGAGCTAATTAACACAGATAAAATACCAATGAACAAAACGATCCATAATATTACTCAGTTAAAGTACACTCTTTACAAACTGCAATACAGATAGTTACCGTTTTAAAAAGCCAACATTGTTTACAGTATATTTTTTTAGGCAGTAGATTCTAAATGTGTCTGAATAGTCGACACCTTTCGTTCCATTTCTTCCATGATTACATTGAGCACCATGGAAACCAAAGCCAGTCCAAAGAATATGTATAATGAGGAGAGCAGGAAGAAGTAGGACTCCTGGGGCAGAATGTCGCCGAACCCGATGGTACTGATGCTTACGAAAATGAAGTAAACAGCGTCCAGGTAGGACCACGTCTCCCAGTTTCCATAAAGAAGTGCACCCAGACCCAAATAAACCAGAGTCACTGATAAAGCAGCCACAATCTGTTCAATTAAAAGTTGGTAAAATAATGTTAATAAATAAATTGATAAGCATGACCTTCCAAACATCCAATACCTTACTGCAACTCGCGTTTGTTACAAATCAAATAAAAATACAAAATAATTATTACTTTAAATTATTGTGACACAAATAACAACTCTATGATATAGTGTGATATGTCTTTGTTTGTGTCGCCATATATACTACATAGATATCCTTAAAATAGAGGGGGCGCCTTTGCACTCTAAAAAATACAGACAAAGACGTACTCTCATCTTCAAACCCCTAACTCTACGCCTCCTTTTGAATCCGTATCTTCCCCATTTTTTCGCTCTTTACTCTGCACATTCACTTTAAAATAAAATAATGTACATATATTATTAATTCAATATATATTATTTAATAAATAAAAAATAATAGGCTATAGTTAAATATGTTTGAAACAATTAATTCAAATTTATTTTTAATAAATGTTTAATAATCATATTTTTGCACATTATTATTTGCACAAATGCTTTAAAGTAGTAAAATTGGAAATTTTGAAAAAGCTTGACCAAAAACAATAACCATAATATTATAGTGAAATTTTACTGTTGTTTATATTTGGTAATATCACCAAAATGTTAAGAAATTGCTTCAAGAGGTGATACTAATTATAAATAATCTGTTACTATATAGAGTAGCAAATTGTTTTTTGATCAACTGGTTTTCAAAGAGCAAAAAAATTCGTGAACGCTTTAAAGAATTTTTAGAATTTACAATTCATTAAAAACCAATTCTTAAATTCTATGGAATTTTCAGCAAATCAAGAGTGTACAAAAAAAAATTGTTAAAAAAGGGATGATAACTTTACTTAGCATTTAGAATAACTTATATGAGGGGGGGGGGGGGGTTGTTCAATTTGCACACCGATGCTTTATAATTTACTGCATGAAATCTATGAAGGCTATCGGAAAATTTAATTACATGAAACATGACTCAAAAAAATCTTTTTATACATTTTAAAAATTATGTCTGTAATATAATTTATTATATTATTAAATTAAGCTATTTATTTAAACTAATTAAACCATTAATTGTGTGCATAAATACTTGCATATATGCTAAATAATTTCTTTGGCGATTACTTATTAGTATTACCCTATTTAAGATAAACAAAAGACTAAATCTTATTTTCATTGAAATTAACACATCTTTGTTACTAAATGGACTCCGAATAATAACCAAGCATCTGATTAGATAACAAATTATATTTTTAGAACCGCCGTGAAAATCGACACCATAATATACTAAATTATTTTATAAATAATATTAAAATGCAAGGTTAAATACTAGCGGGTCTCCCCCGAAATATTGGATTAAAGCAGCTTTCAAAAGCGCCTAGTTCTACTATATAGATATTGATAGATTTAATTATAAGAATTTCACCCTCGGCTCACAGGAAAATCAAATTCCTCTTTCGATTGTGAGTAAACGCTGTACATGGACACGGGTTCCTGCTGACCGCTGCCGCCACCCGAGATCTTGAGCCGCGGATAGGTCCACATCGAGCGCAAAATGCGGGTCAGAATCTTACCCAGCCGTGCGAGAACAATCAGGCAGAGGGGGATGCCCACGATTGAGTAGAGCAGGGTGAGCAGTTTTCCGACTGTGGTGGTCGGGAAGATGTTGCCGTAGCCTACGCAGGTGGCAATAGAGGTGGCAATAGATCGTAACTGCATATCATCGCACCCTTGAATTTATCAAATTATGGAAAACAAAAACTAATACTGTTGTCAAACATATTTTGTTCAAAATTTAACATATTTTATTATGACACAAAATACATTTCTCGACAAATAAAATTAGAAACGGAAAAATAATTATATTATAATTAATTCGCAGTTAAATAAGCAGTAGCTTATTAATAATCAATATTATTAACGTCATATATTTATAATATAGGCCTACTGCTTTTTAGAAAATTTTATAACATTATTCAACTATGTCATAGAAACATCATCCTGTAAAAAAATAACAAATTCTTATAACATTAAAAAAAAGATTTAAAAATTAATTTAAATTAAATAATAATTTCACAAAAAAGGTATAATTTTTATGGAAAGTATATATATATATAGGTAACAAGCATTGCCTCATTTTTCATGTTATATGAAACACAGTTCAACTTAAAAATTTTCTTCACAATGAGTAAATCAGTTTCTTTTTTGATATCAATATACACAAAACAATGCAGAAAACAGTGTTTTAGATAATAGATAAAAATTCTTGAAATTGACTAAAAAATATAAATTAATATCAGAACAGCATAGACGCTGTATAAACTCACCGATTGTAGTATACACGGTGAGACAATAGAACACTCCACCCCAGAAGGTCCATTTTGAGTCGGTTTCCCCATCCGAGGTGACCCCCTGACTGAAAGCATCGGTAAGTTGGTCTCTATATCGGTCCAGTTGTTCCATGAATTTTGTCAAGTCCTTCGAAGCACCGGCCAACTTTTTCACAAGTTGAATGGTCTTTTGGCGTTCCTAAAATCCGGTTACATTTAACAGTTATTATTTAGTTGACCTGATTAAACAAATTATAAATTTATTATTAATAATACATATTTTGTTGGTTGCATTTATCGATGTTGTCTATTTTTTAGATCAAAGCAGAAATCTTGATTATTTGCGTGTACCGCTTATCAAATTTTTACAAAGTTATTTACCAATTTTGTCAAATAACTATTATAATGTTAATATAGAAATTTAACCCTCACTTTAGTTAGCATGAAGCGAACTTTCCCTTCGTTTGGTCCTTCGACTGCGATGAACATAATGGCCCCACAGACTGTGAAGACTAGGAGCATGCAGAAAAGACCCATGGTGGAGCCGAAAGACTGGCCAACGCGGCGCATAAATCGACCATAGAGACTGGCAGTATGCTGAGTACAGAAGAGAGAGAGAGAACTCGATACGTTCAACTGGAAATATATGTATTGCAAAAGGTTATTTAAAAACAGGTAATACAGTTAGAACCATAATAATAACAAGTAAATTAAAATTTTGGCGTTAAAAAATGCATTGTTAATAGTCATACATGTTATTAAAGCTTTCACGGAGGGAAAAATACCTCTATAGATATTGATTGTTATTTTTGAAAAAAAAATCTTCAAGTATAATACAAAATCAAACTTTTCATATGTTTTATAACATGTTCTCAACGACTGATTTCAACAAGGTGACTATTAATTTTTTTACTAGTTATTGTTACGAACAAAGAAATACTACAAATTGGTTCAATTTCAAGATGCATACCACAAACATATGATCGACCCCAATACAGCAACCATAACTACTATGTATATTGCCACACGAATTAATAGGTTTTACTGATTAGCAAAACAAATATTAAAAGATCAAATAGGAACCGAATAGTATGGGTGGAAACTAATTTATTACCGAAATAATCATTTTACTTTACGTACACAGTTAAGTATGATAACTAAAATTATTAATATTTCGTAAAAAAATGTATACTAGCAGGTTTGCAGATCATATCTAGAACGCTAAGTCTTTATTTAAAGTTTTCAAAAAAATGGGCAACTTTTTTGTGAAAAAAAGCAAAAAATCATACCTTAGCTGGTTGTGAAGTAGGGGTCGGTTTAGCAGCAGCAGGCTGAGCATGGGCATGTTCATGGGGATGAGCAGCAGGACCTGATTGAGAAGGTTAGATGTGGAAAGGAATGTACTTATATACGCCAATATATTCCAAGGGAACTAGATCTTTTTCAGTCGTAAAACTGTATCATTTTAGTGAAGAAAAAAATATCCAGCTTTTATTTGCATTGATTCAAATTCTATATATTGATAAGTTTGTGTTTAATTCCATAAAGATAATTTAACACAAGGGTCCATAATTCGCTTTTCAATATATTCAATGCTGAGATTTGTTATCAGATTTCTCTGCGTTAATAAAACCAATTTCCGAAAGGATGCCAATCGTTATAAATAATTTTTTCATCATTGCTTTATACTTTTGAAGGAAGTAAATATACAAAAGAAATCTATCAAATCGAAGTGCAAACAATAAATCAAGATTGTACTGAGTATACTATTCGTTGATTCATTTCCAATAACCTTTAACGCCTCATAAAATGTGGCTTGTCTATCATTGGGCGTAATTAAATTTTATTAATAGTAATATATTATTAATTAAATAATGCATAATCTTAACATAAATACCAAAAAAATATTTAGAAATATCAAACGAAACCAGTTTTAATATGAACGCTAGTAATTTCAATAATAGGCTATATATTATATACTATATATTATATACTATATATAGAGAGAGAGACTAAATAAAATACTAAAACTAGTGCCTAAATTACTATCAAATGAATTTCTTTTCCTTTCACAACAAAAGTCGCGTTTTCTGAAAATAACAGGACATGTTTTTCATAGAAATAAATGATGTTTCTGTTAATTGAAAATTAAACGAAAAATTCCAAAAAAACAAAAAACAATCCATTCTTAAGGGAATGTCATCCAATGTGGTTAAACAAATTAAATGGGGGAGGGAGAAATTGTCCCCCATGTTGCTATATTATGTTAAGACATTTATCTGAAATTAAATTTACCTGATTAAATTTATCATTTTGTAAGTAACTTTGAATAAAAAATAATTAAATATTTCCACGTTAATGATACACGTTTAATCTGCACTACTTTATAGGACAACTATAAATTGATTAATGAGTTAAATTAACCTCTTGCACAGTAATAACATAATTATGAATCATTTTAAATACTCACCACGGTTTCTTTGCCGGAGATCATCCATAATTAAAAATTAAATCTACAATAAATGTTTTGTGAAATAATGGAGGAAAGTTTGCCTTATATTGTGTGGAGCTTACTCTTTGCTGCACATCTATTAGCGTTGCAGTCATAAATGGATGTCAGTAAAAATGTCAGCTGAAGCGTTGAGGTTGTAAAAATCAATTCCTTTTAGCCGCAGCATCAGCTGATACGGTTTGTTTTAATCTATAACATAGCAGCACCCTATCTAGAAATATAAGATATATCTCAGCATCCAAATCAATTGCTGTCCTTTTATATACCTGTCCTTACACTTCTTCAGTCATATGTGGTGTGGGACTTTTACCCAGAATATAAGTACAAGTATATGGCTAACGATTGCAATCCAGAAACCAAAGAGACGCTTTAAATGTATCTATATGGGGTATCAGAAATAAATTCACTACATCTCGAAGTTTAATAATTGATACAGCTGTTTAACGCACAACGTTCGCTCCCCAAAAAGAACCTAAACTTTTTACATTGACATTTGGGATCGATAATGGATTCTAGTCATCATCATCCAAAAACTAAAATTAAACGATATAAAAACCAAAAATATCCGGTAACAGTCAATGGAAATTTTATTAGATTGTCATAACTTCAATACCGATTATATTATTACACGATGAAGTCCACTGAATTTGAGAAAAACATCTGTTTTATGTCAAGCAAGTACAATAAAAAAATACACTCTGCCAATTATTTATATAAAATATTGTAATAGGAAATATAAATGGAAAAAGTAACATTAGTTTGGTTTAAAAGGTAAATTAAATATTTGCAAATGAATAATTTACTAACAATTTTATGTTATAAAATCAAATCATCATAAATAAATTATAGCATTCTTTTGCACATTTATTATCCTCAATAAGAACTTGCGCATTTTTTAATAATAATAATTCATTTCACTCTTTTTTTTATAAAATGAAATAATAATTAATAATAACAATTAATAAAAAAATTAATAATTATGAAAACAACTTCTTTTTTGTTGCTAAGTAACTAAATATTGTTTTGAACAAATGTAAGGATTGGTTGAAACCAAACCTGCCTAAGTGGGCAGAAAAGAAGGAAAGGCATGGGTAGGGGTTATGAAAAAGAGAAAAAGAAGGGGGAGGGGAGGAAAAAGAGAAAAAATAATAGGTTTGGGAAGGAAAAGGAGAAGAAATAAATGGGAGGGAGGGAAAAAAGGGATTAAGGGAGGGAGAGGGCTGGGGGGTTCAAATAGGAATCCCCCCTAGAAAAAAAACGGCTAGCGCGCGGCTGGTTTGGTTAAAACAACAGATTTCAATATTTAACATTCAATTTCTAAAAGTCTATGTTTGAAATATATACATATTCAATCAGTTGTTTTTAAATAAACATTTAAATACTGTCTCCATGTATACATTATTTGACATTCAGTATAAAAAATACTCATAACTATAATTTATCTGGGCCTACTTATTTAACGCAAATAATAAACATAATTGAATGAGTATGTTACCTTTAATAAATTATATAAATGTTTAACACTTTCAACAAAATTCAATTATTTGGTATATTAAATTGGGCATTTTATGGAAATGTTCAAAAGCTAATTTTCTAGAGATTATGCCCTAGATTCTTTCTAGCTTCGCTCGAGGTTATTTGGTTAAAAAATTAATATTTAATACCATTTAATGTGATGCGATATCTTAGATATAAATTTTATAAAAATTGCAACATAACTAATAAAGCATATTGAAATACACAAAAAAGCCAAACATCAAAACAATTAGACAACAATATACAAAATAAGTAATTATTGCTTACTGTCAGGACTTATTGTTTTAGCAATGTATTTAAACATTTCTTTGTATCTGTACCGTTCCTGATATAGAAATCTAACCAAAAAAATTACGATCTGTACATTAACCTGTTATCATTTTTGTTAAGAGAAAAACAATAAACCTCTCCGAAACACAATTTTTTTTAGCTACTCACAAACAAATATCTCTAAGTAATCTGTTTTAGTATAGGCCTAGTAGCAGTTTGGTTATAGAGTCCATACAAGACTGCGAAATATTTTTGTGAATTACGTCTTCGACATAATGCAGAAATTATTAAAAGATTTAGCATACACATTTTTGGACAATTTAAATTGACGCTATTAGAATGTATATAGGCTACATTGTACCTGTTTTGACGATTTGGCAATAATATAAAGGAAACTTATAAATGAATTCAAGAAACTTTCCTAAAATTGTCGAACTTACTTTCAATGTATTTTAGTGTATATCAAAACAAAATACTGATAAGCTATAGAAAATGACATTACTTTAAAAAAATGCAGGAATGTCGAACCCCATTTAAGTGTAGTTATAATAGAGGATATAATAAAAGGGTTAACCTCTAAAATTGATTGTCTAATGCATGTATATATAATTAAATCTGATTATTCGGGTTGTCTGATTTTTGGAATTACTTATAAGTAAATTAGATCCACTTTGAATATAAAGTCAAATCTTTTGCATACTAGACAAAAAACGACGCAACATTATATTTCTGACATTCACTGTCAATATCATAATTTTATAAATACTTTTATTATCCAAAAATTGTGCATCCGAATTTTTTTCTATTAATGTAAAATAATAAAACAAATTAAGGGTGAGCCCTAGACTGGCAATAGGGTGAAAGCTTAGCTACATAATGATCATGCGATATAATTAATAATTAGTAAGCAAATGTATTGAGAATTGATTCGATAATAATACATGATATCTACATTAATATTTATACATACATTTACACATAGTGTTGATTGATATAGGGAAACTGTAAATATAATAGAGACATTGTCACTATATCCAATGTTGGTTTATTTATATTAGAAAAAATAGATTACATAGAAGAACAAAAAGTATTTGTAATATAAAAATTAATTTCACGAATAAATAAATATATTCACGTATATATAAAATCACGTCTAATTTTTTTATAAATATTCACGTTTTTCTTTGATAAAAACAACTCTTTTTAATAATTATAATATATATGTATTCATTCATATTCATGTATGAACCCTGCAATAAGTAAACACCGTTTTGTAAGAGTTATACAATACATTAAATTAAAAAATTGCTCAATAAATAACGCCTATATAAGAAAAGAATCGTTTAAAATCAAGGAAATCGAAAGTTCCATTGAAACAAATCACAGGAAAAACAACTAATTATTAAAAAAAACAAAGTTACATATAATTTTTACTGCAAGAACCTTTACAAAAATACAATTTATATATGCAAAATAGTATAGGCCCTATAATTATACAATTTGTAGTCTCATAAGAAACATTAAAACGAAATATAACATGTTGATCCGGGTGTATAAAAATACATGGTCAATAATGTAAAGCTAATTCATGAAAACAAACACGATAATAAATGACGAATGCATGTGAACATTACAAATTTAGAAAGAATCCCGAACAAATTAAGTTAAGGTAGACAAACAGACAGTCAAGATGTGGAAATGCACATGCAAGGAACATAATTTTGATGATAAAATATCAATCTGAAAAGAACATGATACTACACGTTTCGTTTACTGTTTAATTTTAACTAAAATTGTTCTTAATAATATGACTCTGCGATATTCTATATGAAAGATAATTTTTAAAGTAACAAAAGGTTATAGATTTAATAACATGATTTGAATAAAAAATTATAAAAAACGCGCATATTTCCTGTGGCTAAGCTGAACTTCCAAATAATGAAAAATTCTCTCTGATATGAAATAAGCATAATCTACTCTGAATACAATTACATCATTTAAAATATTTCTTAAATATAAGAGCGTTATTCATACGAAGTATTACTTACAACAAATTAATGTCTGAATATCAGGGAAATCGAATTTATTGTATTACTGTACATAATTATTCTACACATAATAAGTGTATCCTTATGCTTGGTGTACAACTGGAAAGAGAATTTGGGTATAGATTTTCAGGAAATTGATTGTTTTAATGTACGATGTATCCATAAAAATCAATTTGATATTTGGAGGCACTGCTGTAAAGTGGAGAACATGTCATAACCACACTAGCACGGCCAACAATATAACTATAACTATTTATGACTAAAACTGAGAGTTACCCAAAGTCGATACTGTCTGTCAAAAACTTTTGTAAAGGGAGGTTACGAATTTTAACGTTTCAATGTACAAGTTGTGAAAATGTGCAATAAATACAATAGGCCCTATATAAAAATGAAAACATGGAAATAACAATGAAGGTTAGATCTGTGGTATCAAATGCAAATGAAATCTGTCTGTATGTTGAAAATAGGACAAGCAAAAACATGGAAACATTAAAATGCAGTTCAAAATATGTAAAAAGGCGCGAACTATATTCCAACCATTTTATAAAATGCTGTAAAAGAAAATTAACTAAAATGCAAATTCTGTATATAAAAATCTAAACAAAGATTACAATCAACGTACTCTTTGGACAATAATATAAAAATATGATAAATACAATGTAGGTGCATATTGCATACCCTGTTGGTGACAGAAGTCTACTCATCATTTAAATTTTGATTGCACATAAACAGAGAGCTTTGACTCGTGAATTGGAAAACATAGTCGACAAACAGACAATATATTTATTTAAAGATGTGGAAGGAAAACACAATTTGAGCAATACTGTTGCTAGCATATAATATAAATAATTTACCGTAGCAACACCAGACGTTTTTAGAAGGTCTATTTAATAGGAATGGGGAGGGGTGGACAAATTAACCCATCAGTTTGTAGCCTATGCAGTTAAAATTTCACTATAAATTGAATACACTGTGGAGTAGTTTTTCAAGGTGATAATAAAACTATTATTATTATTCGAAACAGATGCCTAATTTGTTTTCTATTTAGTAATAAGATGTGTTAAAACACGTAAAAAACACCAGTAATATATGTGTCATCAATTGTGAGTTAGTCATTGAAGCAGTCAGCTATAGATGGGCAAAATTGACATCGATTTAACACATCAAAGAAGATAGCTCAAGTGGACGTGATAAACCCAAAGCGAGGCAAAATGTCTAAAGTTCATGTGTAACCATAATATTCAAAATTATTATGAGGACAAAGTTTATAAAACAAAATTGCAATATAACAAAACTCGTTTACTTATTTTACTTGTCTCATTGTTTTAATCACTTCTAACAAAAATGCACAGAGAGTAAGACATCATGTCATCAAGAACGCAGGACACCTGACTCCTGGACACGATATCATCCCGATTTACACTCCAACGTATTGTCACATATCATTTTCGCTTCAGCGTATTCACGAAGCGGAGGTCTAAAACTGAGTCGGTCCTTGTTGAAGCGTAGGTCCATGTTCCCCAGGGTGCCATCGTACCGATTTTTGACTATCTGAAAAGTAGAACGTGAAAGCTAAGTTACAATGAATATCATTCTCGACAACGATTTTTGAGTTTCCTCGTACCATTTGCTATTAAAAATGTCTATTGGGCTAATAGGTCTCCATACTTTTCTCAGGTGACATTCCAAGTTTCAAATAGTTTTTTGAATGGGTGGCAATCAAAATCATACTTGAGCCCAAATTTAAAATACCATTTACAATTTAATATATAAATTTAATTAAAATAGACATTCTTTTATATTTCGATAATCATTTTCAGGAACTTAAAGTTATAAGTATTAAAGTAATCAATATAAATGTTTGAAAAATTAACATAAAATTAATATTACAATGATCTCAGTAGGGAAATACAAATAATAAATCGAAAATTAAATAATTTGATCATTTTGAATGTAAAATTGATTTGAATATAAATACATTTTGAAGAGGTCCCAATATAATATTACCACATCATTTTCCAAGTTTTCATTCATACACTGTTTAACGGTATCTAATAAAAAAATCTTATTGAGAAAACGCTCATAAGAAGTATATCATTAATGTAAACATTACATTATTTAATACAAAAAATATATTTCCTGAAAATTATTCAAACATTTATAGTTTTTCACAATTAAATTTACTAATTGGGCTGAAATCTATTTTTAGTGTCTAAAACGGTTCCCGCTTTTTCAATTCCAAGAGTTTTCAAGAGAGTTTTTCAAAGTAAAAAAAATTATAGTAATCTAGGGCAAATCTTTTTAAATACCTATTTACTACGTTCGATCGAATTGAATTCATAGAAATAATTATAAAGTCATATAAATATCAAATACATGGAACCTTTAGAACAGCAAATATAAAATGATTAGCAATGTTAAAAACAAAATTGTTAACAAATTATTGGGCAAATACAAAGAGAAATACGAATTCAAACAATTTAGCTTTATTAAATCATATCAACATCGTTTAATATAATAACATAATATAACGTTTGTAAAATAAACTCATTTGTCAATTTTCAAACAGTTTTCAAAGGAATTTATAAAATTATAGGAGATTATAGGTCATTAAAACTCAAATATTAAATAACTAAAATTTTATGGCAAGCAAGATGCGCGGGTGCCCTCAGTCATATCACCACACACATAATTAATTGTTTACATATCATGAAGATACACCCCAGAACACAACAGCAGTATAGAAATTGACAATCGACAGACTTCAAGATGATAAAGGGAGGGGCGCCCACCTGGATAAACTTTTTCGGGAAGGCGGTATTGGGCTCCGTCTGAAGCAGAAGAAGATTGTCGGCCTCCTGTGATAACTTCACTCCGCCGTACAAACTATTCACTGTCAGTAGCCGACTGATATCGTCCTGCAAATAGAGGAAGGAAAAAAAGGTCAGGGTAAACTTGGCTACGATTCAATTGGAGAATATAGAGAACTACATTTGACTCCCAATTTGAAGTACATTTAACTAGTTTCAAACATTTGTGGGGTTGTGTTTAGGCTGCCTTAACAATTTACCCGCTTTTAAAAACTAACTTCATACCACATTATTGATGTAATGCATAAGTAGTATAGCTTATTATGTCTGTATTATTCATTCAATATTAAACTATAATTAGAACAACATACAACTAGCTAATGTTATAAACCGTTGTTAAATATCTATTTAAGGATATAGAGCTATGCGGCGTCTCATCAATCGTATTTTTAGTCAATCAGTATAGTAACCTTGAAAACTGAAAGCTGCATTCACATAAAATTATGTTCATGTCAAATTTTCTCTAAATAGTAAACTCTTTGTTATGTATGTATATGTAATCTATCAATATGGTTTTACTTTAATTTAAAAAAAAATTGTTTTAACATTTAAGGATTTACACTAAATGGAACATCAAAAGAACACTGTTTCAATTACCCACTCCATAACAATATTAATAATCATTGTAGGAAACAACTATTGAAGCTGTTAGCTTAACAGGTTTCCAAGTCTGTATTTGGACCCTACATAATAATATAGTACTTTAAATAATTAAGTTTTATATCAGAAATTAAGAATTACTACAAATTTATGCATGTCTAGTTAAACACAGAAAATATTATTATATTATTTGTCGCAGATAACTTTTCCTTAAAGAAACAAATCATTACATACTTTAATATTTAAACATATTCAAATTAAAAACATTTTCAGATTACTAACAAAATTCCATAGCATAACGTTAACCCTTCTTACGTGGAGGGGGGGGGGGGTATGCCCATTTTTTATCTCAAAGAAATTAAGTTTTTGATTGAACTA
>JAUZND010092307.1:0-14636 GCA_034780555.1 Coelogynopora nodosa | reverse complement strand
CCTTGTGCATTTCTATGGATATCTCCTTGGTCATTTCTATGGATATCTCCTTGTGCATTTCTATGGATATCTCCTTGTGCATTTCTATGGATATTTCCTTGGTTCACAACATATATTATAGTAGTATTTTAATCAATTTAAAATGTAAAATAAAATAAAATGAAATAAAATATTAAATATATTATTTGTGGTATAATAATCAATGTTTTTGGCTGACTAATTAACTACTAATTTAATATTTACGAGTAAATTGTTACATGCCTTATTTAGAAATGTAGAATGAAAAAAGTAGGTAATTTATACATGCTAAATCAACTAATGTGAAATAAAATATATTTTCTTTACATTCATTTATATATAATATCTTATTATATTTTATTATGATATTATCTTATATTATCAAAACCATCGTTTGTTAGCAAAAATCAATTTTTGATTAAAAATATATTTAATTCAATTATGAACTTATAATACGATGCATTACTAAATATTGACACAAAATAAACACATGTTATAAAATTATAGATTATTTGAAATTTATGTAAAGTTTTACTTATTTAATATAATTAATATTTATTAACTACTTATTTTATATTTATGGGTAAGTTGTTAGATATTTAACATAAAAAAACATATTGCAGTAATGTAATTTATATATACATATTAAATGAACCAAATGTATAAACACGGTTATATATATGTAGTTCTACTATTATGACAAATAAAACATGTTTTTTTCTCAATTGTGAATAAATATATATATATATATATATATGTGTGACCATGATTTATTATTTTATTAACAATATAAAATCATAGTTACAAGCAGATACGATTTTAATTAAATTTTTGATCAAATTAATTAAAAATATTAATTAAATGATTAATTTATACTGCATATAATTCGATGCAAAAAATATGTGAAAAAATATACGCTCACATGATAAATACTAGTTTTTCACTAAAGATTAAAATATATTATACAACAATTCTCAATTACGCTATCATAGCATATTTTGAATCTCATCTTATAAAATAATTATCGCTAATTTTTTTTATCATAATTAACTAATTGAAAATTGTTCGTAATAATTCAAATTAACTCATATTAGTTTATTTCTACGGTAAACACCGGGACATCCATAGCCGTACAACGATTTGAATTAATTTTTTTTTAATTAATCAAATTTGATGTTATAAATTAGTTTAATAGTTACAAATAAGTATATAGTAAATTATTCGATTTACAATAAAATTTATATTTTTCATTATAAATTTGCGCATCGTGGAAGCTCTGCACTATAACATTGCATACTTTTTAAAAACCTCCCAACATCATTTGAAACAATAATAAGAACAAATTAAACAGGGTTACATTAAAATGAGTTACCTTATTGCTACATTTCTTTATAATTTTCCTATGATCAGCAGCAAAACTCGATAAACCATTTATTGGTGCGTACAATAATGAGTAATAGTCAATGATCGATATAATCAGTATATCAGTATATCAGTATAATCCTTGGTCATTTCTATGGATATCTCCTTGTGCATTTCTATTGATATCTCCTTGGTCATTTCTATGGATATCTCCTTAAGCATTTCTATGGATATCTCCTTGTGCATTTCTATGGATATCTCCTTGTGCATTTCTATGGATATCTCCTTGGTCATTTCTATGGATATCTCCTTGGTCATTTCTATGGATATCTCCTCGTGAATTTCTATGGATATCTCCTTGGTCATTTCTATGGATATCTCCTTGGTCATTTCTATGGATATCTCCTCGTGCATTTCTATGGATATCTCCTTGGTCATTTCTATGGATATCTCCTTGTGCATTTCTATGGATATCTCCTTGGTCATTTCTATGGATATCTCCTTGTGCATTTCTATGGATATCTCCTTGGTAATTTCTGTGGATATCTCCTTGAACATTTTAATGGATATCTTCTTGTGCATTTCTTTGGATATCTCCTTGGTAATTTCTATGGAAATCTCCGTGGGCATTTCTATGTATATCTCCATGTGTATTTCTATGGATATCTCTTTTGGCATTTCTAGGGATATATCCTTGGCAATTTCTATGGATATCTTCTTGGTAATTTCTGTGGATATCTCCTTGGGCATTTCAATGGATATCTTTTTGTGCATTTCTATGGATATCTCCTTGGTAATTTATATGGATATCTCCATGGGTATTTCTATGGATATCTCCTTGGGCATTTATATGGATATATCTTTGGGCATTTCTATAAATAAATCTTTGAGCATTTTTATGGATATCTTCTGGGGCATTTATAACGATATCTCTTTGGTAATTTCTATGAATATATATTTGGGCATTTATAACAATATCTCCTTGGACATCTACTTAGGTTTCTCAAGGATAACATCTCAATTCATTATTCTTTTTATTTTAAGTATCTAATGTACAATACCTTCTAAAAGGGACACTACATTTATATTAGTGTATATACATACGCTTTAAACATATTTTTATTAAAGCTGTAAAGTTTAAATGCTATTCTATACCAGTTAGCAAATATTTAAAAGTTCAAACTTTTTAAAAACTAGACAGAAAATGATCGAAAATAAATATTTGACATCATTGTTTAGACATAAATAAATAATTATATTTTTGGATACAGTCATACTATATAATAATAACTTTTTCATTTATTATGGATAATTATTATTGTAATATTTTTTAAAAGTTTTATTTTCAATGTGACACATGCACAAAGTTACAGGATTATTTTTCATGCAGCACGAACCTATTAAAGATCGCATACACTCGACTGTTAGCCAGGAACGGGAGAGTCCGAGAGCGTGCTCAAACCTGTTTCGAGACAACACCCTCGGCAACCGCAAACCAGCGTCTTAACCACTCGGACATCCCATTCCCAATGATATAGGTTTAACATTCTGTTTCCTACTTATTTATTTATTATAATCCTATAAAATTATACAATAATACAATCATAAGCATATTACTACCATTTTATACATGCACTTAAAAATAATGAATGACAAAAAAGCTCATTTAAAATTATAAAACATTCCAATGACGAAACATTTTATATTTCAAACACATGCCTAAATACGTTGTGACGATTCAGGTATTTATGGAATAACTGTTTTAAACAATATAGTGTAAATTTCATTTTAGTTAAAAAATCAATCACATAACATGTCTAAAATATAATCCAGACCGAATACTTAATTCTCATAACGTCGGGACCTATGATCTCACGACATTCCTGATAATTCTCGCTTGTGATTTTTATGAGATTTTAAGGAAACTAATTTGCCTAAACTTTAGATTTTTTCAATAATACATAGACTTATCATTTAAACACGTATTTTCAAAAAGTGAACATTGTTACTACGAATCCGATATACTACATATTATATTTATTATATTTCACTATATTGAAGTAAAGGAAATTGATATTTTACAATTAAGACTTAGTCAATTGGATTTTAAAACATACATACACTGATATATATATTATATATATATACGTTGTATTATATGAATATTTATAGTAAAAAGCAATTGTATTTTATTACTAGTAACCTATATATACGGAATATATATATATATATATATATTAATTCATTTTATATTAGATAAATAATATATAATTTACTTTAATCACGTGAGTTCGTATGTGTCTGAACATTATTGTTATATTCATATGCTTTTTTAATATTTTATAATCAGTAATATGAAATATTTCATTTGTTTACTATATAGATGACTAATTTATTTACGCATTATAGATTACAGCAATGTATAACTTATTTCAGCCGAACTTGCGCGAAAAGCGACAGTCTTATTCGTACTAATTAAAAATATATCTTTTTCGGATCTGTGGTGTTTACTAGTTTATATGCATCAATTTTAACTAAAATACACCCATATAATTATAAATTACTATTATACGGTATGTAGCTAGCAGCGTTAAATAAATGAAAGGTATACATCGGACATATAAACAGCAAACATATCCATAACAGTGTACGTAAAATAAGAATTTTGACAAGTACAAATCAGCTTTTTTTATAAAAAAAATTTCAAATTGTTTGTTACAAAATTTTTGTTACGAAAATCTTACTTTTCCTAAATTAAAACTTTAAGATTTAGATTTATTAGAATTTAGAAAAATTAAGATTTTCGTAACAAAGATTTTTTCGTAATAAACAATTTGAACAAAATTCTATAAAAAAAGCTGATTTATACTCATCAAAATTCTTATTTTGCATACAGTGTTATGGATATGTTTGCTGTTTATATGGCCGCTGTATAGATTATAAAATTATATCTGTCAGTAAACTATAGTTGAAGTATACAGCGAAATATATAGCCTACTGTCAAAATAATGATAGTTTGATTACGATATGTAAAAGCTTTTTTAAAAGTTTATGTAAATATATATTTAATACAAATATAAATATAAAAGTAAAACAATATTTGATTTTATTTCTAACAGCAAATTATTTATATAAATTTAATTTTCAGATTACTCCTTAGTCATATATTAATACGAAAATAAAAACGATTATTGTTAATAGAATATTTTGTTAATAATTTCAGAATATATACAAATATTAGCATGGCTAATCTAAGTAAAGCAAATAAGACAACATTATTATTTTTGTTATTATTAGTTTTAGAAAATTGCGTCATTAATTTTAACCTTAGCCTAATTTTATCCCGCTTGTAATTATAGATACAATAAAAAAATTATAAACTATCCCATTTTGTTTTCCACGATGAAAAACAAAATTAAAGTAAAGTATGTAGAGAACAGTTTCATTTTAAGATAAATATGAATGATTAATGGTCTGATTTGATACACAATATCAAACAGTTGAGTCCAATATTCAGAGCTTAAAACGCGATCGGAAAAGTTTAATCTCTAAAAGTTATTATTTATGAAGTTGGTGACTTATTTAACATAACTTCGCTTCTATTTTTATTAAAGTACTCAACATTTTTGCAAAACAAAATAAATATTGATACAAGTATCATTAAACATTGACGTTAATACATTATTTTTAATACCATATCTCCTAATTAGGCGCCTATATTTATTTAAAGTATTCAAGATAATAGTAAATGGATACATTCTATAATTCAAATCCTCAACATTACCACAAAAACAAATAAAAAAGAACCAGAAATTATCAAAGCGACTGTCAAATCGGAAACAAAATTTTATTATAATATCAGAATGGTATAAAAGAAAAACAAACATTTATGACTAAATTCCAGAAAGGTCAAATAAAAGGAATGAGTTATCATCAAACAACAATTTTATTTATAATTTTTTTTACAATCCAAACATAAAACATACAATAGGTTGTACTCTTATCTATGTAAAACAGTCCTAAAGTGAAAAGATTGCAAGTCAAACCTGTCATGGATTTAAAAGACAGTTTGTCAAATACAAAAATGTCGAAGAATAATTTGGGGGGGACAGGCCGGATCATATAGAAAAAACACGTGTAACAACTGATATTTATAATAAAAAGGAAGAAACGATGACTAAACAATGGGGCGGGACTGTGGACCCTCAGCGGCAGTTTACCGGTTTATGTGCGCACAACCATCACTATTCCCATAGTTAACACCTAATTAATTAAGTTATAAAAAAACACGTACAATAGCTGTAGTGGAATTAAAAAAGTTTGAATTAGATTTACATTTGAAAATTATATTATTACCAGTAAATGGTGAAATATTTTCTAAAATGCACATTAAATTTAGTTGAGGACGGTGAACTAATTACTTTTATTTTGTTTACTGTTTTTTATTGACGAATAGTACTTTTTACTACAAAATGAAATGTAAACATATATCTAAAACAATATATTTTTAATTAAACAGTAGCAAGACACGTTTTACACATGTTTCATCGTCCATTCAATTATTTAAAGTATCATTCGTTATCTTTATACATTATAATTTATGAATCTCGTTTAGAAAATCTGAATTCTTTCCGAAACACAGTCCGACATTTTGTTGAATGGATAATTGATATTCTTCTCAATAACAAATATGTTACCATTGTCGATTGTTTGGACAGGTAAATTCGCTATTTGTAGTTCACTGTCATTCATCTGTCCCAGAGGAAAGTATCGTTGTTACTATAATAATATATTATAGATACAGCTGGGGCGGATTTAGAATTTTTTTGACAGGGGGCAACTTTGGGTACTGATTGTTCAAAAAAGAGCATATGACCATGATATAAGCAGTATAATGTAATCTAATATAATAATAATAACTGCGATGCTAAATTTATGAGGACGGAAGGTAAATGTGTAATAAATTTTAAAAAATGGACGGCTTAGAACAGTGGCTTGAAGAATAGTGTGTCGGCTTTCTCTATTCCCGCTCTACTTATCTGCACATGTCTGAATAGGGTCATTTTTTTCAATGTATATATATCATAATATGTATTAGTCAAATAAGCGCAAGTCAAAAGTCTGCGTCATTTTTATTAAAAATAAATTAAACTTACAGTACAACATTTATTTACAACTAATTACAAGCAGTCATGATCTTAATTCTTATTTAAATGTATAATTGTTTTTAACAATATTAATACTCAAAACAAACATAAAATTAAGTACATTTAGTTCTCGAATAAACCACTATTGTTCCCTTAAGCCCCCGAATAAACCACCATTGTTCTGAAAGCATTTCTCAACACGTTTCGGAAAATCTCTCATTGCTTGAAGAAAAAGATCGAGAGGGATTATAGCACCCCGTTCTACTCTGATTTTTGTATCCAGTTCGTTTAGAGTAGTATTGTGGTAGTATATTTTAGTGGTATTATATAGTAGTGATACAAATAACAATAGTAGTTCCCGATTATAGTATAGCATACCTAATAATACAGGCGTCAAGAAATAGAAAAATTATAAATACTGTAATGTTTTTTTAAATTACTAGCCTATATAACATGTTAGAATGGAGAGCACTGTCAAGTTACCCTATAGTAGTGGGCATTTCTTGCGCAAATAGTAATCATTGACAAACTCTATTTTTTTTTTAATATGTCACATTCATTTACTTAAGATACAGCACTTTGTAATTGTAAATATATTTTTATGTATATAACCTATACATAGATGCACGTTCTTTTATTAATGTGTATTACATAAAATAATGCCTCACATTTATCAAATTTTAATACATTATCAAACAAATTCAACAAAAATAGTTTTCTTAGCAAAGTTGGAAATTTTTACATTATTATAAACATATTGCGTAGTATACAATATATATCTACAGGGTGTCTCAAAATTTACGCATAATAGGTACGCATCTCGAGTTTTCAAGGTCAATCCCGTGGGGGATTTTGACCTTGGGAGAATTTGACCGTGGGGGATTTTGACCCGGGGGAAATTTGACCGTGGGGGGTTTTGACCGTTTCAAACAGAAAATAAAGTCCTATCTCTTAACATTGCGATCTTGTGACTGTGGGGAATTTTGACCGCCTCCCATATTTTTTATGTGACACGCACAAAGTTACACTCGACTAACACAGCTGTTAGGCAGGAACGGGAGAGTCTGAGAGCGGGCTCGAACCTGTTCCGCGACAACACCCTCGGCATCCGCAAACAGGCGTCTTAACCACTCGACTAACACAGCTGTTAGGCAGGAACGGGAGAGTCTGAGAGCGGGCTCGAACCTGTTCCGCAAACGACACCAAACCATTCCCAATTTGAAACTACCGACATTTTACATCGTTTAAAGTGTATGTCGTGTAATTACCAAAATGAAAAAAATGCAATAACACTAACAGTAGTTAAATATTATATAAAGATTATTATGGCGATAAATTTGAATGCATGAGTAGTATGGAAATGATGATATCCAAATCATAACCCAACCACCTCAACCACCACATGCATCCCATACACCCCGCTACAACCTCGACCCCACTACAAATACCAAGCTAGAAATAGTATAAATAGATCCTGTTGTGGTTGATATATATAGACCTGTTTGATCCAGAATTAATTTTGCTTTTAAAACATTCTACGATAATGTAAATTACATACATATACTATATCTACCTTTACTTAATACAATATCCTTTCTCAATCATCGATAAAAATGTAACGAAAGATTTTGTACAATTCAAGTTCAACGAGTTACTCAAATTTTGGATTACCACTTGGTCACAATGTACATGAATAATAGAACAAACAATTCTTAATCAAATCTATTATCTGGAGTTGAAAAGACAAGTGAGATATCTAACTTGACATGCTTTTTAAAGCACAAAAATTAAGTGTCTCAGATTCAATTTTCTATTAATGTTGGGGTGAAACGTTTGTATCTGTATTTTTGAAATACTTGTTACCATCCCAGAGCAATTCCCTGCAAATTTTTACTTGTGAAGTGTATGTTTTTTACATTTTTATACAAAATTTAAACATTTATTTGCTTGCACATTCTTAAGTGCGATGAATATTAATTTTATAAGTGTTGTTTCATTAAACTGCAATACAAGTTATTAAGACTTAGTTATTTTATAGTAAAGTAATCATGTATAATTAGAGATTTCAACAGGGATTCCCTTCATTAAATAAATTATATAGAAAGAGATAAAGTGACAAAATTTTGATTTATAAAATTGTTAAATGTATTAAAATGCTAAATTAAAATTTATCAAATGTCCTATTAACATATAGTTTAGTACAACTTGTAGGTTTGCTATTCTTTTGCTTATTGCTTTCATAATATTGACTTTGTTCTTAAGTTATGAGACAGGAATCAATATTACTAAAAACCTCCACTCGACTTCACCACCAAGGCTCTAAAACTGAAAAATTACTGCAAATATTAAATAACAAATAATTAAATATTATATATATACTGTCAATACTGAACTTTACGACATGCAATAACTACTATATATATATATATACCACAATCATTACCAAGGCCTATTCAAGGGAGAACTGTTCTTCCGCCTCAATCGGGAGCTGTGCTCGTTCATCGCGAGTCTCTGCCTGACCTCCTGCCTCTGCTCCCTCTTCACCATCGGTGCCGTCAGCCTCAACCGCTACATCTTCATCGTGCGCAACCGGCACTACCGGCGCATTTTCACCCGGCTGGCCACCCCGTTCATGTGCCTCGGTCTCTGGGTCATCAGCTTCTTCGCCCAGTTCCCCATTCTCGTGGGCTGGGGCGGGGTCATCTACGACCGCAAGTACATGTTCTGTGTCTGGGACAGGCTGGCCGCCCGGTCCTACACGCTGTTCTTCGCCCTGGTCCCGGTCTGTCTGCCCGTGCTGCTGACTGCCTTCTGCTACTACAAGATACTGAACTTCTATCGCAGTCATGCCCGGCGGATGGGCGCCGATTCCGGGAGCAGCTGTCTCACCCGGACCCAGAAGAATGCGCTGTCCCTGGCGCGCACCCTGTTCATCATCTTTTTCACCTTTGTGGTCAGCTGGCTGCCGTATACGCTGACGATAGTGATCGATGAGTTCGACCGATTGTCGGGAAACATTCACATCGCCGTCGTCTCCATTGCCCACATCAACAGCAGCATCAATGCAATAATCTACGGGATCACTAACCCGGTGTTTAGAAAAGCGTATATTTCGATTCTGAAGTGCGCTTTTTTCCGAATGAAGACCGGCAAAGTGCACGCGATCGCGATGTCCACTGCCACCACTGTAAATAAAACGAAAGCGATTCCCTCTGAAATTGTTTCCAAAATGCCCGAGAGCAAATTCTAAATAGTGCATATTATATAACATTTACTGTGTAGCTTCATTAGGAATATTTCAATTAAAGCACATCATATTTCGTCGCATGAATGTTTGTAGTTTGTATCCAGGAATATGTAAATGTTTCGCAGCTAATGGAAATTTATAAAATGTCTAGTTACGTGTTATGATTTACGTCATTGTATTTCGAAAAGGATCCAGTAATGATAGTTCTTGATTTTTAGGGCGGTTATAAAACGATGGCTATTTTTGTAAAACCATTAAGTATAATGTACATATTGACAGCACACTCCAAATTCATTGCGCTCTGGCATCGCATTGTACCATCGCATTATGATACCCCTGTAAGTATAAATACACAATTTCACACATTGTTCAAAAAGACAGTTTCCATAAAAATAAGTATTTCGCCTCAATGTATACTGTCATATTTTACATACTTGTGGTATTGTACACTCGACTGTAACTCCAATACTAGATGTGTGAAAATAACTACAATGCAACAGCGAGTAAAGGATTCAAATTCAAACTGTAAGATGGGTGAAGGTGGGTTCTATCATTGTCAGATGGTTGGCTTATTGGTTGCTAAAGGAGCAGGTTCTATTCCTACCCTGTACTGATGGGAGGAAATATACCGAACCGGGTAACAGATGTCATTTACTCATGTCATTACAGATGTCATTTACTCACTGTATTACAATTTATTCTCTTTTTATTATATATTTTCCCATTTAGACGTACATGATATTACTGTTTCTGGTCAAAACTTCTGCTTATATATCTCTATATATGTAGATCGTGGAAAATATTAGTTCAGATCAAAGGTAGAGGGAATTTTCATGTGTAACTCACTACATTCCGTGCATACTGTACACATAAATCAATTTGCTCTGTCTTCTTGTGTTGTATTTTGGTTCGATTGAATTAACAATAATTTATATCTATTTCCTTAGAAAGAATGTACGACAATATATTTTTAAATTCTTTCCATATAAAATTCTATTTTAAGGTGAGATGGTTTTTACTTTATTGAATTAATTATTTTAATTAAATAACTAACAAATTGTTGTTCCGACATTTGCACTAATTAAAAAACGAGCTTTACAGCTATCAATTGGGCATTGTTCTCTATATAGTATTATTTATTTTAAGTACTATAGGTAAAATAGTACTCGTAAAACTACATGAACATTGTTATTAAATGTTCCTCTTTAAAAGTTATTAATTTTTACTGGAAATAAAGCCATTTGTTTATTATTATTTGTTGTACATCTACATTATATTTTGCTTTTAAAAGTGAAAAATGTTTAGTGATCATTAATGTTCACAAGTCATTTTGCTTCGTTCAGTAAATGTGAACTCTTTTTCTTACCCTATTGCTCCCACATTTTAATGTTACCATTATTAATCCGAATATTAACTTGAACAACACATGAGCCTCATTTTTTCCGATGATAATATTTTTTAAATGCATTAACACCAGGAAATACGTATTATTAAAATAATCATCTAATTTAAATAGTAATTTATCCACATAATATGATCCAAAAACACAGATACTATATAAAATAAGGCCCAAAAATGTTGAAGAGTTATATATTTATGTTTGTGAATATAATTTGTATATATTTGATATATATTTATCGAGGACCAACTTATTTCAAAATTTTATATAATAATGAAAACTGAAATTTACCTTCATACGAAAACCTATGTATAGAAAAGTTTCCACACATAATTGAAACAGAAGGGATAACTATATTGTAAAATACTTTTATGATGTTATCTAATTTTGTTTCTTTATAACCTATAATATGTATAGATTTATATTATTACTATTTTAATCGTTGATCACTATGTTTTCAAATGTAGTAAAGTATTGTTTTAATTAAAATGTCAAAATGATGTAATTTACTTGGCTTCATAATTTCTATTTCATAAATATGTATTAAGACTAAAAAAAGTTTGAAAAAGCGAAGGCTTTACTTTAATACTATAATATTTAATTCTCAAAACCATGTAGGTATCATAATGCGCAAAAGAATATTAATTACAACGATTGGCATTTAGCAGTCATTTTATATATGTGGAATGATTTCCTATTTTATATATTTATAACTGGTATTTCCACTGGAAACAATGAGAAGACATTTTAAATGACAATTTTGATAATGTAAAAATCATATTATAAATGTTTCTTTAATTTGTCGTCATGTTTTAAGTTGTGCAACATTACAAATTATATAATGTACCTACATTACGTACCTTAGATATGTTAGTATGTTTTCTTTGAAAATGAGATTTCTTAATAACATCTTACCAGTCCAAATCTTATAGTAATAACATCTTGAAACTTAGATGTTATTACTAAGATTTTGGACTGGTAAGATGTTATTAAGAAATCTCATTTTCAAAGAAAAAGAAATTTATCAATTTGTAAATTTATTTAAATTGTTTATATAATATATATTTTTACATATTTTATTATTACTAAATAAGATTCACACTATACGGTGATATGTATGAAGTAATGCCTCAGTCTAAATTCATGTAAACAATTATTGTACAACTTATTTACCGTTGTAAATCGCACATTGTCTGATAATATATATACTGTATGTTTCTCATTAAATATTAATTATCTACCTCATCAAGTCCTCCTTTTTAACAATAGATTGAAATAAGAGGGGTGTACTGTAACAATGTAAAAATATACTGTGACACAGACAGGGACATATGTTTCTTGTATATCTTATTTCATAGGATTTCTTAAAATAGTAAATAACTATAGTAAACATTTCTAGAAGTATTTCAAACAAATATTCCAACGTATTATTATCAATTGTGGTTATAATATTATTATATTTATTTTTTATTTTATTATATTTATAATTACATTATAATATTTGATATTTCAACATAAATAGGGATAGTTTCAGAAAGCAAGGATGAGATAGCCCAGTCTGTTAAGGCGCTGGTGGTTAAGTTTGAAGGTAGCTGGTTCGAATCCCAACAGTGTACCTTATCTCTCCCTAGCAGATTATAACTGCCGTGTCTGTCGAGCATTTAACAACTCTTCCGAGTTTGTTCTGTTCAGAATGCTATTAAAAAATTAAATAAAAAATAAATTTAAATCTTTTTAAATCTCTTTTTATTTGGTTAAAGCAGAGTGTATCGCAAAATTATGTAATGGTTGTCTTTTGACAAAGTATAGTTGTCTTCCAATAATTATGGTTGGTATTTTAAAACTTAGAAGGATGGTATTTATTTTGTTTCAACTACTCTCGGCATACGAATTTTATGTATACAACCTTTTCCACAGATTCATCTGAAGAACGGAACATCGTACAGAGCCGTATCCAGGTGTATATCAATAATTTTAGTGGCATACTGCTGTTCAATAAACGATATGCAATAATATTTGTCTATTGGATGTTAATAGTATATGATATACCATCCTGGCCATAAAGATAGCATAATTTGATTTTTATACCGATGTAATGACTTGATTTATATTGGCTGTTAGCCATATCACTCACTAATCATTCAATATCAATGCGCTAAACAGAATAACACGACGTGCTAATAACGAAATAACTGTCAGTGACATAGATATTTTAATTATTTTAAATTTTAATTATGCTATCTTTATGGCCAGGATGGTATGTGTTCAAAAACATAGATTTCGATAACGCTATATCATTTTTAGCCACCTTCATATATTATTGAAAATACAATATATAGTGTAAAAACGAATTTTTTTACGAAACGACCTATATATTCATAACTTGATAAAATGAATCGCGTCCTTATTTTTGTGGAACAAGTTTGGCAGTAGTATACCACATAAGTATGGTAATATAATAAATTAATTATTATAAGTAAAATTTAGTATAGCTGTTTTGAGTTTATTGTGAGTTTTTTTAAGAGGCATACTACTTTTACATTATTATGTAACCAACAAAAAACTAAAATTCCGAGTGGGACAGTTTTCTTTCTATCATAGGTGTTTTATAATGTTTTTTACAAATTCTGAATTTAGAAATTCAGATTTTTGTATTAAGATGATCAATTTCTGATCTTTTTACGTGTGGCATACATTCTAGGCCATGACTAGATCAATATTAGCAACAAAACTAGAGGTAAAATAATTACTGTTTCACAAAAAAGCACCAATGGATTCACCTCTAACTTGACGGAAGTATTTTTTATAGCCCTCTTGGCATTATGTATAGTTTTTCATTTTAAATAGAGTAGTAACCTAACTGTTTAGATACACGTTAGCATTATATTGTGCTATTTAACGTTTTAAATTAAGAAACGTTACTGTCCCCATGCGTTGTTGATTTTCAAAGTTTAAATTATAACTGACTCACTGTATACATTGTAGGTTACAACACTTAACCCTTCGTACGTGGACATACTATTTAGGGTTTACTACGTAGAGGGGGGGTATTTTACCCCTCCCTAGAAAAGACCTGACGAGCGATTTTTATTTTCAAAATAATTAATCGATCGGTATCTTGTTTATGACCTGCTTACGTCATAAACTCCAGTTTTAGAAAAACTTACTTTCTATATTACTGTTGCAAATTTCAGCTCAAGACAATTGTAATATTCACACCATGATTTTGCCCTCTTGATGAAAGGTGAAAGCTTGGTTATTTTATATTTATTGTAATAAACTTTAAATTTTATTGTGGTTTTTCTAATGGTTACAATACTTCATGGTCCCAATACTTAATGGTTACAAATATTAATGGTCCCAATACTTAATGGTCCCAATACTTCATGGTTACAATACTTAATGGTTACAATACTTAATGGTTACAATACTTAATGGTTACAATACTTAATGGTTACAATAC
>JAUZND010092306.1:0-35984 GCA_034780555.1 Coelogynopora nodosa | reverse complement strand
CCTCACAATATTGTTTTTACGATCCGGATCATAATGGATCATAAGTGCTCCAAAATCTTTCATTGGATATATATTTTTAGAGTAGTAACCTAAGGCAACCAAAGTTGATCGTTTATACTACTTTTTGTTTGTTTGTAAGACGTAGTATAATATTTTGTAATTATTTTTTTAAATTAAATTTATTTAGTAAAACAAAATTTAATAGATAAACATTCAGAAAAGCTATTAGCTAGTGTCAATTTTATGAAAATCGGTTGAAATTTAACGAAGTAATAGACATTTTAGTGATTTACAGCTGAATAAATCATTTTTTAAATAGTTTGATATAGTAGAATGAAATTAAATAGATAGACTAGCAGAATAGCTATGAGTCAGTGTTTATTTGTTAAAAATTGGTTGAAATTTGACAGAGTTGTTTACATTTTACCATTGTGATGTATTATGGCTATGCATAATGGATATTGCACGATGATTTAAATGAGGATTCTGACTAAGTCTAGTTCACTCAGCTTGATTTTGCTACTTTCTGATTGTATCTCCCTCACCTCAAGCATAAGTAGAGAGGGTTTTACAGATAAATTTTATTCTACTTCCAGCTCTCGACACGAACGGTCGTATTTGAAATTGCTTTCCGACTTGGCATTATATTCTATAACTTTACTCTTGAGATGTCCAAAATTGTGACGATACTGCGGACATTACAAACAGTTTGAAACAAAACACACAACTACATATCGACAGCGATGAGCAAAGCTACGCATTGAGGAAAGAGTTGCGTATTGATGTGGATGAAGTGAATTCTCTACTTAGACTAATATACTATTTTTTCACAAAGCAGGGAACGAGTGGAATTCATTAATACAATGTTCAAGGGACTTGGTTATATTTACTTTTCTAACAATGAGTAACATAACAGTAGTGTATTGTCGAATCTTGAGCCATACTTAAAACAATCGGTACAATCAAGTCATCCCGACAAAGCATTATCGCACCTCCTAGGAGTGCCTGAGGGCCTAAATACTAAAATAATGGAAGATTTTGTTAATGGGTGTGCATATATTGTATATGTGTAATTATTACTGACAATTTTATGCTTACATTCTTACTCTGTCTATTGCTGTATAATTTTAAAATAATTATAATAAAAAATGGCATTCAATCTCATTAATCATGTGTGCTTCAATTATTTAAATTAAGGGCATTTGTTTTATGAATTTATAATTTGGTGAAAGTTCACTTGCATGAGTAATCGGATTTAATTAAGACAATATTGAACTAATCAGACAGTGTAAGAGACCATCCAACATTTAAAAAACTATTTTATTTATGAGAATAATAAATTATTTGTGCAAAACGACAGTAATATATTAAAATTAAAATATTATTCAAATTTTACGTTTTGTATAATCAAATAGTATTACAAAAGGACATTCCAAACATCAAAAACAAGATAAAATGTGCTTAAAATCTAAGGAAATATTACATTTATTATAAATGAACAATGTTGGAGACCATCGAAATTATTAGAAAACATATACACAATGATTACATTTCATAATAATTTAGTAAACATTTACTTATATGACCAATCGGAATTAATTAAGACAATATAGAATGAAACAGGCAGTGCAAGCGACCATCTAGAATTGATGACTCATAAACAGATAAGATGATCCAAAAATATACACTAAGTACAACCAACTAGATAGTTGATAAACATAACATATGTCTGTTAAAGTTTTAATCATGAAGGATAATTGTCCTATATGTAAAAAGGCTAATGTTCGAATTACAGAACACTTACTGCGTGTACACAAAGTAATGTTTAACGCACGAGAGCTTACTTCGGTCAAGGATTTATAGTTACTGTTGGGAGGACCAAAACAATCCAAACTTATAATTATATAAATATTACATTTACATAAGAAGGAATTATATAAAATATTGTTTATTGTTAAAATTTTAATATATTACATTATTTATAGTGGCAAATATAGTAATGTTTTCTTTTCTAGTAATACCACATAAATGAGTTCTAGACATTTAAATTAAATTACATATTTCACATTAGTTTCCTTTTAAATGCATTTATATTGGAGGCAATGTTTAGTTTCCAAAATTAAAACAAACCTTCACTTTAGTTATATTAATATAAAGTAACAATTCATTCAATAAATGCGATAAAAATCCGTGTCACACAGAAATAATTTGAAATATTTTTAAATAGTCAGTGGATACAAAGCAAACATAATTTAAAGTAAGTTATTCAACATAAATAAATAATTTTAACAGCTAATTGGAAAGTGTGTTTAGAATGAGGGACAAGAAAACTGTACTATTTAACCCATATTTATGTAGGAAACAATTTATATTATCAATGCGAATTAAAGTTATTACACTCCTAAGCAAAACAGTAAGAAATCTTGAAAAATATAACACAAGTTAGTATAGGTAGATCGCTACATGAATTATAAATATAGGAATCTTAAACACGACGTAATTAAAAAATATATATTTCAACAAACAGCAGGTACAGTTCTAGTACAAATGTAATGCAAGCATTTTGAAGTGGAATGCCAATTCACTTAAGGACACGCAGAATAAATCAAACTCCAGTCCATCAAGTACGGCGCATATAATGTACCAATAAATTTGCCGATTAATAAAAGTATAGTTCCCACTGACTGAAGTAAAACGTTACTGGTGTACTATTTTGTAGGTCATCTATGACTGATTTGGTATAGTATAACAGTTGAGAATCATCATGAAACCTTGATTTTCAACTGTTAATATGTTATGCCAATAAATGACATTACATGTAAATATAGTTGGAGATGGAATATGTATGTCATTGATCGCTCTATATAGTTACTGAACTTAGAGAAAATGAAGTAAATAAAACATTGGATGCAAACTGCTGGTTTGTTAATATTAATAGTCAAAGCCAGTCGAAATGTGTTTATTACTAGAGGAGATTCGAGGAATGTTAAATAACCACCGCATTACTCAGTTTAAGTTATATTGGCATGTGAGTACAGGTACTTTCCAGATTGTAAATTATAATTGGCAAATCAACTGAACAAATTTAATATCACAAACTTACCGATAAATCTGTTTCTGTCTCGGAGTTTAACGCAGTTGTATAAAATCGGAAAATCATTAGAGGTATTTAGTGGAGTTCGTATACACAATATAACAACACGGTCACTACATAAAGTATTGCTGAAACTTTTTGGTTAGCAATCATTTTAGGTTTTCTTCAATTGGGTAATAAGTTGAGAAATATTTGGGGGACAATGTCGCGTTGCTGCCGGAGAAAGAGCAGATATCGTACCTCACAAAACAATATCGGGGTGAATTGAGAAGAAGGAAAAATTGAATGATAATAAAAAAAGACTCGATCAGTGGTACAGTCGGACACAAATATAATTTAGCTTTTTCCTGATCCTACTCTATCAGTAACCATCGCTTCGCTATATTTCTTTTGCTGATGATGTTTCTCAGGCCCTGACCAAATATTTCGCCTCAAATATAGGGAGCAATGAAGAGTTAGCACAAACGATGCCTCTTTAAGCACTTGCACGCCCTTGTATACCAAACCAATCAGGTATGATATTTTCTCCGTCCCCAGTTCAATTTGCTATCCTTTTACATTGTAGGCAGGTTTACTGATTCTCATTTATATCTAATAGCTTGGTTTAATGATCGAAGATGTTACTTACTGATGTTATAAACCGCTCTTCGACACTCACTGTACAGCTCAATGCTGATTGATCCGACTTACTTTGCTGCCTTATAAAAATGGGCTGGGGAGGACATTCTGTGTGGAGTTTGGAATACAGCGGCCTATACCTTGATAGCAAGATGAAACTGACAGTGAACTAATAGATGATTGAGAGACCGCCACCGAATGAAACTAATAAACGTTAATATTGCCACTAATATCCCCCCTACCCATTCACTTTTCCACGAGTTTTCGCTATTCTTACCATATAATTTATGTTTTGTTTCACAATGTCATCGTTTTTTGAGTCTACCGAAAGGAAATTAAATTATAGGCGAAGGCTACATTTCTTCTCTTATATGAGACGTTCGCGTGTCGCAGGACTTTGTAGTGTAAAACTTTGGAGAAAACAGATCAACATATCAGCTGAGTATTGATAAAATGGGATGGGATTCAAGTATACCGGGATCATTGATCATATTTCGTATTTACTGATGCATGATTATTGCAAGCAATGAAGCGGAAAATAAAGAATGAAAAGTAGATTGAAGTTCTGTCAGGTATAAGTACAATTCTGTTTGAGTAAGAAACGGTATAAGTATACATGCACTTTCAATAAAAAAAGTTTAATGAATTCGATGTTTAAGTTTTTCTACTTCATTGTTTATATGTTTCAAGTTTTTTTTGTGAATTTAGTTTGAAATTCAAAATGTGTGATTAATTAGTAACATATTTGAAGGCCTTTTTAAGGGAGTCAAATATATATCTATTTAAATCAGACTCATTTGCCTTACTGAAAAACGTTTGGCTTGGTAGTTTTGACAGAAACGCCCCTCTCAAATGTGTCCCAATAATTGTATAGCTTGCAAACACACTGTTAAAGCAAACCAATGTTTCTTGAAATGTAATAGAATGTCTGTCTGTAACGTCAGTACGCACACGAATCATTGAAAATATACTAAACACCGTTCATCTCATGTATGTACGTTAATAAATTTTCTAATTTTTTAATGGATGGATGTAGCGGGACACAACTAATCTTTCTTTCTAATCTTTCGTTTCTTTCTTCCGTTTCTTATAGATCACTGTGTAATTCATTCTCCTTCTATACTTCTGTATGTTGTTATATATATATCGTTCTGGTCAATAATGTTAACTGTAATCAGTAGTGTCCGCATTGTTTCATATAAGACTTAATTTTAAAGAAGATTAACGATATACATTATACACTGAAGAAGGTTAACGATATACGTTTGGCAGTAACAAACTTATTTATTCCAGTGAAAGAGCTGTGTGTTTTTTTATTGATATATATATCTATATATTTCAAGTATATATTGTAGCCTATATCTATAAACTATTAATGTAACATAAACTATTTATCCAATATTAGTTCCCACTGTGATTTAATAAATGCACATGATCTTCATATAAAAAATAGTGATAAATATATCCTATAAGTTTTAGCTTTTTGAAGCACGCATATGTATATGATATAATTAGCTGTTTATTAAATTTCCTATATAGTAACATTTTATGTGTAAAACAATATGCTGACAAATTCATCCACCAATTACGCCATAAGTCAAATAAAAAATATTCAAATCCTTGCATTACATAATGTAAAATACAATCAATGAACAGTTCAAGTGATACATTTGTCTCTCATGACATCTTATTTTACCCAGCGGTAAAATATTGGCATCCAAAAATTGTGCAAAACATAGTCCATCGCAGGACAAATATACGTTCATTTAGAGTATTAATGTTGCTGATATTTAAATAATCTACGCTAAATACGCTACTGTTCTTATACTTTAACTTTACAATCTGAAGAGCCTAAAATACGGTATCATGAAGATCATTAGCAATATAAATTATTATCTTTGCGTTATCAAATTATAGTTTATTGTGCCAAAAACATTGAAACCATTTTATGGACTTTGTTTTTTGAGAAATTGTCAAACGCTTGGCTGTGATGGGAGGTTTTAAATGAAACATTTTTGGTTTGAATGTGAGATGTTTTATCAAAGAATTGGAGGTTGTGTTCTACAAAGTTTTGTGAGTCACACTCCAGCGGATGTACTAACTTACGAGAGTTAGATGACTTTTTATTTTGATGAACTTTTAACCAAGGTTTTTAACAATATTTGACATTTTCATTTTAAAACTGATTTTATAAATCTGCAAGAATTTATACGTAATCGTTGCTGCTCAAAATGCATTGACATTAGTTACCTATTACACGTATTTCAGTAGAACATAAGCAATTAATGCGCTAAACATATTTCTGTGCTCACGTTATTTAGGCAAACCCATTTGATTTTAATAAGTGCTCCATAAAATAATATATCACACAATATAATTTTCGATAAATACTTTTATAAGCAATTTACTTTCCCAGTTTATAAAAATGTGAGAGCCTGCATTTTTATCAAATAAAACAGTAAGAAACTTTAAATGAGCTTAATGTTAAAAATATGTATTATAATTATGTACACCATTGAATTATAAACATAACCTGCAATGTATAACGAATAGATGAAATGAATATATATGTTCAATATTTTGTCTCGAGTTTTTTGTCAACGTTGGCGGGAAGGAAAGGGAATTTTGTTACTCTCTTATGTCGGAAATCGAATTGAGAGATTTTTCAAATAGCTCTCTGTTCACTTAGAAGTCATTTCCCCGTCTTGAGTACGCTATTAAATATGGAGCTCAAAACCTTAATTAGTTTTTGCTTTTTGGCGCGTGTTGAATCGATTTTTATACATGAAATATCAGTGATAATACTCGCTGGGTTAAATTATTACTTGATACCCATTTTTAAAAGGTATAGAGAAATAACTAATACTATACTAAAAATATAATTTCCACAACAAATGATGGATAATGATTAAAGTCGATTTCTCATTTATCTAAAGATAATTTTTATTAATACAATGGTAAATAGAGTAAGACTGATGAACAGAATCTATCCTCAAAGCGATTAATTGTTTTTATAAAAAGGTGAAAAGGGGAAACGTGTCTACCAGAAAACGAAATATCAAAATATAAAGTTGAACAGGTAATAGCTAGATCATGGTAATACTTATCAATGCTATCTAATGTATTATGTATTTCAGACATGCTTTAGATAGTTTATCTTTCTAATAGTTTCATTTAGCATAGATTTTCATTTAAAAAAATATTTTTTATGTGAACATAAAAATCCCCTCAACTCACTGTATTATAATTTTAATCGACTCAGGATAGTTACCAATTATACCGATATATTGATCAATTTGCTTTGCGATTTTATTCCTAATTGGTCATGTTGTAGAATATTCCACAAACATAACTAACTCACAGTCGGAGAAAAAAGCAACAAGATGTTGTGATGTTACAACACTTACTATCTATTTGAAGATAGGAATTACAAATAATACTTCAACTTTGGCACAAGTATTGATTTGGAATAATCTAATGTGATTATATTTAAGAAAATAGGTTAAATGTATTATAAATATTCGAGAGTGAATAAGAAAACATATCCTGTAATAATTTTGTTCTTATTTAAAGGTTGAAAATAAGTTAGAAAACAGCATTGTCTGCTTTCATTTAAAAAAAGTGAATCTTCAACTTATGAATGATAATTTTCATAAAATTATAAATATCACAAAATCTGCTGCTACGTCAGGAAGACACCCTTTAAGATATTCAGGTATTTTTGTACAAACATTAATATACTTAATAGAGTAAAATATGCATAATTTTTGGAAATTAACACAATTTCAGTTATATATTTTTGTGTGATGCAGCATTACATTATAAGTATGCTCACTGTTTCAACTAAACACAATTATCATAAAAACAAACATATGTTTTTTTAAAATATATAGCAATACTGACCGTGTCAACTTTACAATTTCAAAATTGTTTAATTTTATACAAAAGTATATACTTTTTTAAAATTATTTTGGTTATAAATATTGACTGATCATGATGAAGGTATTTTACCTATATCATTTTCCAAAATAATATTGATTTTATCCAAGTCATTATATAATTAAAATTTTTGAATGTTAGAAAATAGTTAATGTGGCAATACCATAATTAACTATACATTGTAACTTAAACATTTATACATTTTATTACATTATATATTTAAATTGTATACGATAAACAACACCTCAAATAAAGTTTTAATTCTACAAATATATTTAACTCTACGGTTTCTTTAATTAATTATAAAACAATTATTTAAGTAATAAAAAGTAACCTGTAATAAAAATAACCGAACTAATAAAAAATGGTGCAGACTAAATCCAAAATATAGATCAATTTCTATTACTATCCACAAATTACACCATCACACAGCTCCACCCCATTCTAGATACGTATTGGGTTAGTTAGAAGTGACAATGGCGTTAAGCAAAACACGAGTTTCCGTAAAATTAAACCACGTACTGAGGAATAGTGCTATACAAATATTTTTGAATCTATAAATGTATCGTTATATACAAATCTATAATTCAAAAAGAAATATTATAAAAATAAGTTATATCAATTATTACAACAAGATAAACGGGCTATCAACAAATATTATAACGATTACAATTGAACATTAATTTACCCTGTCTCGCGTCTACTGATATTGCCAAACCATATCTAAAATTCTGGAACCGAATTCAACATACGAAAGATTAAATATATGAATATATTGTTAATAAAATTCATTTGAATATTACAATATGTATGTATTGTATGTTTATATATAATGTGTAAAATTATAGTAAGTTTACAAAATTAAAAAATTATAGTAATTAAAAAAAATAATAGTTAAACAGTTAAAATTTGAAATATTGAATTTGAAATAATTATTATTTGTGCAAATCTGAATATTAAACAATTATGACAATTTCGCTGTATTTCGTGATGTTACGCAGAAAGTTGAATATATGTGATTTTGAATTTGTAACTCTCAAATATCAATTTCAATACGACTTTTTAAAATAACACTAAACTTTGTAGCTTAAGACCTAATTGTATTTTTTAATATAACAAAAACAAAAAAAATACTTGAATTTATAATAATTATCGATTAAAAATAAGTTTTATGAAGACACACATTAATCATTGAATCAGTTGGGGAGTTTCTGTTACATTTCATTTAGAACTTTTGTAATATTCTATTATAATGAACGGAAACAGAGAGCCGCATGTGTTTCTTAAACTCAAAGACACCGCATGACAACTGAGGAAATACAATGAGCCTTAAACATGGGTTATTCGGTTATCTAGAAAATCATTTACGCTACATCGCGCAATGATTATTTGACCAGAAAGTCTGACGGTAAGTGGAAATGATTCGATCATTCGGAGCTCAATATGCACATTATAGATTACTCAGATTCCTAAAGCTTTATCAAACAATACACATAATAACCCATACTTGTAGAATTGATGTTTATTTCAATTAGTTCCATAATTATTATTTGTTATTCTACTCAAGTCTTGTTGTTTTGATTTTTTGAGCACTATATGCATTAGAAGAAAAATAATATATACTTTTATAGCAATTCGTTAAAATAGTCATTTTAAAACGATGACCTTTGAAATAGTTTCCTGTTATAAAATATTTCCCTAACATCTAATATATAATCAATCCGTTAGAAGCTTTCAATGTAAAAACATAACGTAAAAATAGGTTTACTATAGCTTTTCAAAATACTTATTATTGATGATATTGACTAAAATTTTCAATTTGCACAAATTCTGTAAACTGTAAATATACAATAAACGATAAGAAATGTTATACATTTAAATATTTCGTACAAATAAACCCAGACCTATCTTTTTATTGAATTGAAGTTGTTTTCTGATTTTTTTAACCCTAAAAATTGGCAAATATCGAATTTTATATTTTCTTCTCACAAACCCAAAGTTTTAGGAGAATGATACATTTTTCTATTAATTTTAGACATTTTCAATGAAAAAATAAAAATGACTTCCCAAAAGCAAACATATTCATACTTATTGTAATACATTAGTAAACATATATACTCAGAACCGAATTCAAAATGGTGTAACTTGTAATTATAATTCCGATTTGTCATAGTTGTAAATAATATTATAACATTTCCCTTAATTTAATGGAAATTTGTATAATTTTAAATTAAACATTTCGTATAATGCATAGTCTACATTTTTATTACTGATTGTGATATATAACCATATATAGTTATTACTTTCAACAGAAGAAACAGAAAAATGATCTCAAATTAGTTAACACTTGTTAATTTTATCCAATATATTTTACTCGCTTTTAAAAGTGGCACATGTACATAGACACTCCAATTACTCGAGACCATATTGTCGAAACGGTTACTTTAGTTATTTGTTATTTATAAGTCATTTTAATATTTCATGTTTTCACTTATTTTTGTAGTCCATTTGGGTGTAATTATTGTATGATATTATGCATGATGTAAATTCTGCTTTGCAATTAGTAATGACATTTCAGATTTTTTAAAAATAATTTTCTATAATTTAACTAATTCTTACACAAAAATGTTAATGCTGTCAAACATTTTAAATAATATTTGAACTAACCTATACTGTATATAATTATTTATATGAAACACTTGTAAGGATATTCTAAATGTTTACTACACCAATTAGTTTTGCTTATCTAAAATGATACATTTACACAAATGAAAACCAAAGCCTCATAAATGTGTAAAATGCCAACTTTCTAAAATAAGCAACAGATATAGTTGGAGCATGATGAACTTTTCACTATGGTGATAAGCTTATGTTACCGGAGTGGTGGGTGTGCCCCGAAAGAAAGAATCATGTTTTAGTAGTTTGCAAACAGAATTAGTTATCACTGGAATTGATTATATCCTTATGCCTATCTATAGTTCACTCCTGTTCACTGTAGGTAGTCGTCAATTCGTAGTTTATCTCCTCTCGCTCTTTCTCTCCTTTAGGTTATATTCTATCTATTGCTCTCTCTCGTCTCTCGTTACCTTGTCTGATTTAGTTAGGTCAGGGTATTTTTAGGAAATGAAAATGTTTTCTTAACAAAATGTGCAATATTTTCAATCAGGTTTTTAGGTTTATTTTATACAGTTATTATAATTTAGAACAATATATTGTTAAATATAAACTACTGTAGTTGTATAACTACATTTATATATAAAATATTATTATAGACATGTAAATGGTGTTGATTGTTTATTATTGATCATTAATTTATTTAATTATTATTATAGTACATTCATTGATTGTGCACACAAAAGAACGAATTATACAAATAGGTACAGCACAACAAGGCCAAATTCTTTATGTCAATCGAGGACCATTTCAATAGGAACATTGGACATATCTAGACACCATAGGAATAGAGCCTGTGGCCTTACGATTGTGGATAAAGATTTTTTGAAGATTTTTCGATATTAAGATAAAAGCAAACGAAATTGTAGTCAAGCTGCCGGCCAATTGGTTTGCACACCGATATTCCTAAACAACGCGTAAGTTCAATTCCTAATTTGTTTCAATACAAGTATCCCAAAAAATGGTCTGCAAAGGGATTGTATTATAGATTATATTGTATCTGTATATATTGTATGTATAAAAAATTATAATAATATAAAAAATAGTCATTCAACCAGATCAATAAACACAATTGAAAAATTGATCATGACTCCCAAAAAATATAACCTATACTGGCCTGTGGTGACTGTATATAATATGATTGTTTTATTTAGTTGTTTGGTTAATTGATCGAGTTGGTGTTTTGATATAAGGTTAGCGAGTACAATAGAGAAGTACATTAATCACCGCAAGTGCTTATAACTTATGAAACAAATCTTATTGCATTGTCAATGAGTATTTCATGTCTCGAATTGTCACAAAACTATTGATTTGCCACTATATATTTAATCCTCCGTTCCACTAAAACCACGAAATACGAGGTTGAGTGCCCATCTTTGTGAGCATGTTACGTATAATTAGATATTGATTACATTTATTAATATTATATATCATAATATTATATGATTCTAAGAGTGTGTCTAAATTCATATGTAAGTTAAAGTTGACTTGGTGCTTAAAAGCATATTTAAGTATAATGTAATATATATGCTTTTTTATATTATGAACGAGTAAAATTTCAAAAATACTATTGTTTTAAATTGCTATGAATATAATACATATAAAATGTAGGTTTCTATTTTAATATGAAAAATTTCACATGTGTTTTATAAAATTATATAATGTTTACTTTTTAAATAAAATAATATAACAATACCATAAAAGACATAATTAAAAAATCTAAATTTAAATATAAAACATGTACATATATTTATGATATAATTAGTAACATTTCAGATTTATTTAATTTTATTATAAATGGTTAAATAATAAAAAGCAGAAAATTTTTTAAATAAATAAGAAATATATTTCTAAAGAATTCTGATAAATAATGCAAGCTATTAATTAATTAATTAATTAAATAAAGCTATAGAATTAAATAAACATAATTAGGTATAATAGTAAAACTTGACGCAATGTTTTTAATTAACTTCTTTTTTATGCGTCACTCACTCGAGTACCCACTATACCATAACTCTAAAATATTGAAAACTAGTCTTATAGTGACGACTGGCCAACAGTCGAGATGTTCCAAAAGAACTGAACACAGCCAGAAATCGTCAGCTTTATTCAACAACTGAGGTGTGGGATAGATGCACACGAATCAGGCTGTACTTTCCTATGCCCCCAATAAATGTAAAATGTATAGGCCTTAACTGTAAATTATTAAATATTAATATGGATAATTCAAGATTTGAATATAATTATTTTAATTTAATTTAATGCGTAAATTATACATATTGTTCCAGATGTAATAAATACAATTCCAAGAGACCTATCAAACCTATTCTGTATCTGCTTTATTTATTATTATGAAAGTTTATTGAAAAACTTATGAAACAACTAAATAATGCGTATACTGTCTCTGCAAAAACCTACATATAGGTTTATATATTCTATGGGAATACCCTATGGAAATATTTATGAGGATTTATATATTATAAAAGCAATTGTAAAAGCATTAGACAATCAATAATTGTAATAATTATTCATTTATAAAAAAAAAAATCAATAAACTTTGAATCTACAATAATATAATCTGTCAGAACAATGAAGAGTATAAAAAGTGTATTTGAAAAACATCAACTGTAAATTATAATTATAATTATATCACAATTATTATTTAATTATAATAATAATTTATAATTGAATTTAACGAAACAATTGATATTAAATACAAAATATAACCAACTTATATTACACCAAATTATCCGTGTTGTTAAATATTTACAAAATTATTATTTGATTTGTTATTTTAATGAAAACAAATAGTAAGTGTCAATTTAATTGAAAATATGACAAGAATTTTAGAACCCTCCCTGGATTGTTCTAAAATCCCTAATTTGATTAAAATCATGAAGTTTCATGAATAAAATAAATGAAAAATTGTCTATAAGTTGAGTTGTTAAAAAAAGTGTTCAACTTATAAACATTAAATTTTAAAAAATCTCTATCGGCGAAAACTTCTTAATTATGACGATAATGAATATTATTGATTTATTGATTAATGAGCTTCTCAAATCGATATGCTTCCGTTATAGACATTCTCAAAGCGGGAATATTGATAATATTGTCGATGTCATGTCACCCTGCCGCAACCTTTGTCGGTTTTCATTGTGGATAAATTCTTTATTTTGCTACTAATAAACTAATACGAGACTTTTCACCATGACGAAGTTACCCAGCTATTTTAGACTACCACTTTTATATGTGGCTTAAGTAGCGACTGTTATAATGGCTGTATCAGGTACACATAACGAATAACTGTAGGTACGTTATAAAGATGTGTGAACTCATTACTTTAGGATTATATGAAACGTGTTTATATCTATGCGTCTTTAACTACGGGTTAACATAGAGATCTATTTATATATTAAGAATGTATGAAGACTTTTTAATATAGATTTATGAAATACGATGTCATTAAGATTTATGAACACATTTACAATAAGGATATATTTTTATTAATGTGGATATACATTTAATGTTTACGATAATTTAGCGACTACTTTAGCAACTTTCTCTTAAATCACTTTGAACTGAATACTTTTCTTGTAATTATTAATCGTATCTGTAAATTTCATAGTACATCTATAAAAGATAATTATCTATGTTTAAACCTATTTATTTAAATATTCTGTTTATAATGATCTCATATATTATTATGTATACACGACAATGATTTGTTCAGATCTTTAATTATTTATATTATTATAGTATCAACTCGTTTTGAAGCAATATTATAGTAAATATATATATTTCCTTAATATTAGGAAAACTGAAATATAATAAAATATACAATAATAGTTAAAATTTCCCGCTTATTAAAGTAAGGTTTAATATTGAAATATAATAAACCATTATAAATAATAAAAAACGTTGTTTAATCTAAAAAGGAGTGATCATAAGCAGTCTCAAAAATGACTTACTAAAAGTTTCATTATAAATTTTTCATCATGTTTATAAAATCTATGTAAACAAATGTAAATTAACCTAATAGTGAGTGTTTTATCCGTAGAGTATAATTATGTGTTAAATACTTAAAATTTTAAAATAGTTCCCAATAGTTTCCTATCAATGCTATTATAATGTTTTTCGATTTACAGTATAATTGGTTTACAATGGATCACTAATTGTTATGGAATAAATACAAAATTCATCTATGGCGGCTGGTTTCAGTGAAGTTTTGCATGATATAAATAAATACACAAATATGTATAATAGATACGAAAACCATTTTCTGTAAAGTTAACCGCTACAAAAAGAGAACAATATAAAATTATACATATATCTAAAAGTGAAATTTCAAATATAATGTGCTTCAGTAGATAAAATCAAATCATAATAGGACGTTGAGACTGAAACTAGTGTTTTAAATAATTTACTTAACTTTTCGATTATATTTTCTGTTTTAATAGTTTATAGTATCTTGTTTGTCCACTGAAAAATAATTATATTGGAAACAACATTGGGCATTTAGACATTAGGGACCATACATAAAGTATGTGTATTTAGAGGGATGTGGTACTTAATCGTCTAAGGTGAGGAGGTGTATAATTAAGAAAGTGTACACGTGTGGTATGGTCGTTGTCAACTGCTTCAAATTTATTTCCTAAGTTTTATTATAATCAGAATTTTCTTTACTATTGATTTACCGCATTTAAAAAATTCGTATAGTTTTTGGCTACTGTCTAGAAATAAATTTCTACAACACTTAACACTCATTTTCGTCTAGAAAATATTGAACAACATGTGTTTTTTATTTATCCCCGTTTACACGGAAGAGGGGTGAATTACCAAAAAGCGTATAGGGGCGTACTAATGGGGAAGGGGTCAACATTTTGGAAATCTGAAGGTATGTACTTTATGGATGGCTCATTATAGATAAGTTCAATGTTATCATTTTAACGTTTTGTACATATTGAGTTTACAAAAAGTAGTGTACTCGTTTGTTTATTTATTTGTTAAATTTTGTATATATATTATCTTATATAATTGAAACATTTATATACATTTGACATATATAGTGAGAGAGACAAAGCACAGTAAGTAGTTTTGTAATTATATTGATTAACAAATAAATAAGAATGTTAATCAAATGACGCCACTTTACATATTATTATAAATAGTAAATAAATAATTAACAAAATAGGACTGTTTATAATATTCTTATGGAGATATTTTTATTCAGAGATATATAAGATATCTGCAACTATAGATAAGTACAGTTTTCTTATAATGCATAATTTTTTTTTCTAGTTTCCAAAATATAAGAATTACATTTAATCACACTTTCCATTAATATTGTTTCAAATTATGTACGATAATAATTTTTTTTCCAATTCTTAAACAAATTTACATATATACGTTATAATTTGTTTATACTACTTATTATTTATATACGTATTTGATTATTATTTACATTATATTTTCAATTAAGTTACTTAATATCCGATTAGGTTACCTGTATAATATGTAATTAAATGGTAAATATAATATATATGCTCCAATCAGTGTAACACCATTGGCCTTATTATTACTTTTTAATAAACATTTCAACAAAATGTTCTAAATTAAACTTAAATTAATTAATTTAAACCATTTCATGTTAAAACCTTAGAGACAAATAGTTTTTCTATGCAATCTAATTGCAATAAAAATATGACAGTAATATATTAAATCCGTTGATAAATATACATATATAATACATACGTACATAGTAACATTTTCTACAGCAAGTAATTATTTTTATGTGAATAAAACACAAATCCAAAAACTCTTACCATTCAACTGTTTCCTGTTGATATGATGTTTTCCTTAAAACGTGCATTTTCAAAAAAATTTGAAAGACAAAACTTTTAAAAATTAAAGTTGCTGGTTAAAATGCTTCAAATTAGATATGACAATTTTTAATGAAATGTACAAAATAATTTCAAGAAAATACACAAATGTATAACTGTTGATTTAACCTGAGTTTAATTGATAAAAATGACTCAATAATTATTATTGTAAATTTAATTAGACCTATTTATACAGAAATTAACGTCAACTTGAAATATGCATATTATAAATGAAACACATTATAGGTGGTACATTGCGATAATATTTGTTTCTTGATTTTTCCGGTCAATAATTCATACTTCAGATACTTTTCCCATCTTACCAGATAGCGTGAGGGGATATAAAATATTATAGTGCATTTTTATCGCATTTACATACTTCGTCCGAGTGTTTAATATTTTGAAGCAGAAGTATGCCTAGAATAATTTGTCGCACAGCTGCGCTGAAATCTCATTATTAAATTGATTCTTTCTGGGTTATAAGCTCCAGACAATATATTAGACCATTTTCATGTTAAACCACGTTAAAACACTAACAATTCGACGACAGTGATGCCATAATCTAACTCAGCATATTTATGACATTTTACTATGAAATTTACGTTTATACTATAACTAATAACAAAAGGGTTCTTATGTAATCGATAAATCGGTAGCGATAGTTTATGGAAGTCGTCTAACAAGAAAAGGAAATGTTTCCCGTACATAATTCCGGTGTATTAAGAGTAGGTATTAATTAGTTAGGGGTTATAAACCAAGGCAGCACTGTGTTACTCTAAGATAACGTTTGCACAGAGACGAAATTAATGTATAGGCATTATCAGTCACAATTATAAGATTTTAACTATAAGATGTTGTTGATTGACGAGGCTTGGTTAATTATACTTTATCGATTTAATATTTCATTATTAAACCAACAAACATTGCATAGTGTTACTCAATTCATTATTTTATTGCATAGACAAAGTATTGCATATTTAAATGAGCCTATTGTTTCAGTATACTTTTTTCTAATAAGAAACATAATTAATCCAAACCCACATTTAAATGTATAATGATTATAAACTTCTCTATAACAAATAATCAATATCAAGTTATCAATAAACAATTCAATAACTTGGCCAGATGGTTAAAAGCACAACAGTTAGCTAACTTATTTAATAGTTTATCAAATACGTGAAAATGTTTTTTAACTAGCATACAAAATTTCATGACAATGGAATGATACGTGGAATATTTTCGTCTGATTTGGTTTCTTTCATACATATATACAATATAATGCATTTTTATTTGAGATTAGAATACTATTATTGATTTATCCAATTTACTCTATTGTTTACATCTAGTGAGTGACATTGAAAAATCGTGTTTCGCCAAAGCCACACGAGATTTGTGTCGGGGCAATAAATAAGGAAATCTATATCATATATTTAACCTGGGAGGCGTCTTACAAAATATGAATATGAGTTATTACTGCCTTCTTCTAAGATACAACTTTTGCAATGCCTATCATTTAATTTATAATATGTTTACTATATATAAATAGTCCTTCATATGTTGCATCAGATATGGGAAAGTTAAGACTTCTACAAAACTTTCAAGAGGTTTCATGGTTAAATAAAATACAAGACACTTAAATATAAATAAAAAGGTTTGTAGATGAAAAATATATCACTTTAAATTACGTTTTAATTAATTTATTTAAACTGTCTAAAATTAAAGTAACACTTTTTGAACATTTTTAAAACATTAGTAAAACGCTTTTAAATGAATGGTTAAAATTTAAGGTTCAAACCAAACCGACAGCCTTATTTGTAATTGTTTGCTAATAAAGCGTCTGCATCAAAGGATGCTTTTCTAAAACAAAAATTCGATTCCGAACTGTGCCATATTTAGATTTAATCCTTCAAGATCATGCGTTTGCTTACACCTAACTTTTGACGACTATCGGAAGCAAATTGACGTTTGTGGACGGCTGCATCCGACTTGAACTTGTAAAGTATCGGTTGAAACGAGCATATAAATATCTTCCAGTTGAACATTTACTTACAGTTGAATATGTATAGTAGTACTTTAGTTATATAATAATACATATACGGAAGAGGTCAGTTTCTGATCAGTTAGCTTCATGTTAGTTTATATCAAACAAACTTTTTTGCACAACATTATTATTGTCAAGAGTTGATTCTCAGCATTTTAGTTATTATATAGTTATTTAGTATTATACGTAGTTAGGTTAACTATCATAGTATAAGGATAGATAATAATTTCTAGGCTATATATCTTATATCCAGTTGTGTAATTAATCATTTAAAATAACGTTTTTTATTTAAGGCAATAAATAGACTCGCTATTTATTATTTTAAAATTGTCACCGATCATTTAATTCTAATATACTAATTTTGTTATACTTATTTATTTTATTTATTATATCAATAAAAATTATATTACAACCTAAAGTCACTACTCATAATATTAGCTTTTTTACCAAATTCTAATTTGAGTTTAACTACTGATTCATTCTTTAAAAGTATATATACATGCTCCAAATTAATCCACAGATGTGAAATCTTAAATATATTCACTATTTGGTTTTTGAATAAATTATAGAATGTACCTAGTCATTTGGAGTTTTGAACAATAAACAATAAAATACAAATTCATTTTCAATAATAATTAGTGAGTCTCTTCATTACAGTACATTAAATGAACTTTTGTAAATTTATATTTTTATTCATTTCATATAATTGTTATACGGAGTGCTTAAATCTATCGCTTTATGGACAGAAATTCTTTTATTTAATATTCTACACTTAAAAGCTTTCACATGTTTTGATGTTTCTACTGTTTCACGAGCCTAACATGTTATTATAATTTTAGATTTTAGCTATTTTAGCGATGTAAACTTCTTTTTGAAATTCATGAAGTTATATAGCTAATTTATTAGACATAAAATGATCGGTGTGAACATTATTAAACCAAGTACATAGAGTATTGTACTGTACAGTGTGATACCGAATGTATTATAAACGGCAATTCATTCTTAATTATTCAATCATATTTGTCACAACAAAAAAGAACTTATCATTGCTTTTTCATATACAGTATATGATGACTTTCATAAAATGATATTATGAAGACTATTACGATTCTTTTAATTGTCAACAACTAGCAATATCTTAATTTCTAAAAATTGTTTTAAAAAGTCGCTTAATTGGCGAAGAGAGGAACTGATCGGGTTGCAATTTGGAACTCAATGGCTTTGAGGACACTAATAAACCGATATTAGGATTTTTAACGTGCTCGGATATATTCTTTACACATTATTTGATTTTGAGGGGTAAATTTTCCTGTCCTTATTTTACATTGAAGGACAAATGGAAGATGTCTACAAGTTTAAGTTTTATCCAAAGTTTGATACGATATTTTCTACGTGATTAATGTTGAAGGTCAGCGTCTCGTGGTGCAAATTTCAATATATTTAAGTTTACACTACCGTGAAATATCGTTGCAAAAATGTCTCTCAAACTACTTATAACACTATTGATAGGCCACAATATGTTATCTTCCATTTTATTGTTAAATTATTTACCTATAAATAATACATTATAATTGTAATAAAAAAATAAAATCAATATAGATGTAATCATCAAATAGAAAGTATTCTATCATCATGATTATAAATAAAACAAAACACAAATATCGATATTTTATTAATTTTTTAATATATTAAACGCGTTTTCATATATTTTAATATGTGCAATTTGTTTTCAATTCAGAATTTGCTTCTCTTAGAAATGTAATTGGACAAACAGTGACAGTGTTCAATATTAGATATGTAACTTTTACATGAAGATAAATATAAAATAAAACCTTTTATTAAACTGCATGTTCAAATTGCAATGCTAAATTCTGATGCAGCCTTTTCCAATACTTTGAATTATACTTTTTGCGTAGTTAGATATTGTATATATAGAAGAAATGAAAACGCAAATTTATAAAGCAGGGGGGAATTCACGCAATGATCTTAATTATTATTGATTAGCCTTTCAGAAAGTGAAGAAATATTGAACTATGGGTGAGGAACACTTTAACGCAAAATTTTGTATTCTCATGTTGTACATATAACTTATTAAATATATTGGTTTTATGGTCATTTGCATTAAAATATTTCAAGTCAAAAGAATCTAGAGATTTGAAAAGACTCATATGCGCGCGCAGTCACTACACATAATGGATGCCCAAACACTAAAAGGTAATATATGCATAAGCAATCAATGATGTTTTGATCTGGGGATAATTACTATCAACAAAGATATTTTGATGTTAAATAATGAAGAAAACATTAAAAGCTATTTCGATGAAAATTGCGTGTTATTCAAAATCTTCTGGATTATTACGCATGCCATATGTGCAATGTGACGGAATACTTTTTAGTTAATTATAATAAACCTAAACATTTTAATGAAAATTTGTTCTATAATTCTAATACATTTTATTGTATAAATCAATTACGAATTTAATATATATAAATATGTTAATATAATTTATTTAAATATTTATGACATTTTATAGAAAATTAAGGATTTATTGTTTTAACAATAATACATTAACAATATAACGGTTAACAATAGAACTATATAATTTGTTCTATGTGGCTACTGGCAGCTTGTGTTCATGAATGTTCACATATAGCAGAAACAATTTAACATATAACAATGAGCACATTTTTCTATTATCGATTAATCAATTTACCGTATTGATTACAGCATGGTATTGTATAATTTACTTATCGGGTGATTATTCAATTTATTGTCTTTGTGGGAAGTTTATATTGATTACTAGATGTTGTGTAAATATAACGATATGTATACTAGTTCATTGCTATCAAAAGCCAACGTCTTAATATTCATATAATATGCAAGTTAGTGTTACCCCGAAAAGTGTTCCTTCGTATACAATGAGTGCTCTACATAGTTTATGCTTAGACAAAGGATATTGAGATATTTGATTTCAGTTTGTAAGGGGGGGTTAGTTGCTTCATTGATTTCTGGGGAAATTTGGCTCATTCTAATAGCAAAAAGACAAGCTTTTCCCGTCAATTTATCTCAATCATGATCCACATAGGCTATGTTTGTTAGTTGAACAAGCTCTCATTAATATGAAACTTCGCTATCTTATACGATTAATTTATCGCTTTTTAAAAGATTAAAAAAATTGTTCTAACAGTTGCCAAGCTAAATTGTTTCCAATGTAAATTGTTTTAACATAAGTTTCCAATAAACATTTTTTAACATAAGTTTCCAAAGTAACTTGTTTTAATATAAGTTGCCAAGGTAAATCGTGTTAACATAAGTTGCAAAGGTAAATGTTAGTTTCTAGTTCAAGAAACAGTTTTATAACTGATAAAACATTTGTTAATTTGTTGTACTAAATACTAATTTTGTAGATTATAGTAATGTAAAGATAATTAGATAGAGAGAGTGTGTATGTGAGAGAGAGAGAGAGAGATTGGGAGAGATAGGGAGAGAGAGAAAGAGAGATCGAAGGATGTAAAATCTTACAAAAGTTAAATGTTCAATTAAAAAAGTTATGTATCTTTTAGACTGAAGTATAATTTATTGCAAAAAACAAACAAATTGCATTAAAAGTTAATTTTAAAATCTAGTCTATTTTTAAAAACCGTATAACAACACTAAATAGTGTATTATAAATAATTAAATGTATAAACAACATTGCATGGTTAAAATATTAAAAACATAGATAATACAATAAGTTAATTTTAAAATCGACTCCTAAATTTTTTGAAAGGATTAGGTTATATAAATATTTAGGAACACTTAGAAATATTAGATTATTTGAATTGATTTTCAAAATAAATCTAATGTATTTTGATAAGTTATGTTGCTAATATTTTGATTATCGACTTTTTTTATCATATAAACATTAAGCGAAGAACATCTGCTTCAAACTAACTTATTTGTCTAATAAAAAACGTGGTTTTCATGTTGACATATAATATAAAATATATAATAGAATAAACACATTTCAAAAAATGCAAAAAAATGATAAGACTAATTTCAAAATTAAAAAAATAATTGAAATAAAATTGAAAATGGCAAGATCATTAAATATACTGCGATATGTAAGTTATACACGGTAGTTGACAGGCGAAGGTGTGGCCCAGTGGTAGGTGGGTTTGCTCACTGATCGCTGGGTTGCGTGTTCGATCATTCGTACTCTGTATTGATGTGGGACAAATACCCCGAAACCGGTCTGCAGATAGATTTACCTGAAGATTACTGTGTATATCAAAACTCATCTATGTAAATATGTTGTTTTTATATTAGAATTTATCCAAATGTTATTGCAAACTCATTTATTTTAAACATTGCTCCCATAATTTTAGTTTATAATTAGTATAAGTTTAGAGTCTAAACTTATACATTAATGTCTATCAAAAGTAAATACTTTACTTGATACATATTTATTAATTGCATAATAACCTTAAAAATAATTCTAAAATGATGTCGTAATAAAATAATAACGACTTTAATAGAAGTGTTATATAGCTGTTAATCATTGTCAATAATATTGGCAACATATTCGAAATATTTAAACACTTCGATCAATCCGGTAAACAGTTTCTATTGATTGTTTAAAACCTTTTTATAAATGACATGGACCTTTTTTGACAATACCGATAGTGTTAGAAAGGTAATGCAAATAGTAAATAAGAATCTTATATTAAATGGATTAAATTAAACACTTGCTTTAAATATTAACCTTGAATGAATTATATAAAATAGAGAAATTAATTTCAAAAGTAACTTACTCAGTCTCGATAAAAAGACTTTATAATGAGGAAATATTAAGAAAAAACAATTGATATATATTTAAAATAAATAAAGTGACTATAATAATATCTTACCAATATTTCAAACTGCTCAGCGATGTAAAAAGGCAGACGTGAGCTAGATAGTTCATAGATAATAACGATGTCCTTAACAAATTCCACATCAGACCTACATCAGCTTTCTAGCACAGAAAGAAATAACTGCACCTTAATTGCCCCATACAATACAATTATACTGCATAAATTAGATTTTCTTGCCAAAAATGGGAAACGCGTAGTTTGCCGGCTTAACATGATCACCACTGTAAAGTGGATTAGTGGACAACCAGCACAGCAACAGTTCCCCGAAATAGCAATTGCCACAAATAATTCACCTTACTTGTCTCCTCACTAAGAGGACACTATATGCAACTATGAAATTGAATGGGTGGTGCAATGCAGAATTTCGTATAGTTTAAAAAAAATCGGAGATCCTAAAAAAATATGCTTACTTCAATTGGAATAGCGGTTGAAGCTCCCTTGTCGAGAAGCATTCGAATGATTTCCGGGTTGTTCGATGGTGTAGACCGCATTGACGGGGCTAGTCAGATGAGGCAGTCCAGAGGCAAGTGGATACAACACAACTAGCAAGCGCGCGTGGGTGAAGTAATGAATGTAAATGAGGCGGCGTGCCCCCAGTGTTAATGCTGCACTGGATGGATACACACAGTTGGGCTGGATCTGTTAGAGTGCTCTGATCTGTCGGACTGCAATGTATTATCTACGTTGGCAATTCGTGAAATACCGGGGAGAATTGTAAGGAGATCCTTTCGTGGAAACCAACGAGCGTAATTTATGCAAATTGTTGACAAAACACACTCGAGAAGTCGTGGGAATGTGTGAAGATCAAATTAGAAGTCACATTTAAGAAATCGAAGCATCGTCTATCTAACTTATCATAGTGTTTAATGCTAGTTTATTTAGATTGTAATTTCTGAATTTTCTTTCATCTTGAAGTGATTTGTTTAAGAAATTTAAAAAATAACTAATTGTTACCAAAGTATTTTTTATACGAAGATATGGTTTGTGATATTTACAACAAATTCCAGATCATTTAATCTTCAACGTTAAATTCGTAAAAGTCAATCAATTGCAGTGGATTTACAAACAGAAAAGAAATAATGAGTCGCCTCAAACGTAGACATTAAAAACATATTTCTAGAAATAACAGGAACGGTTTTAGTTTTCTTCCTGGGCTACATCATCTATAGTAATAAAAATTCAAGATTTCATGTCACCGGCTTGAAGATATTCCTTTCATAGATGGATAGTACTATACTTCACAGAACAAATTTATTGGGGAATACTTTATTTCATTTGTGGAGCAGGGGAAATCTCTGATACAATACAAAGTTTGAGGAACAGCTGTCTGAATATCAATGAATGTTCTCGCGTCACTGTCTTTCTCAACGGTGATGAGAGAGCGGGGAGCTCCTTGCGCGATTGGGTAACTTTATCACATTCGAATAAGTACAGTTCCTGACTGTTGTCTAATATAAAGTAGCTTGCTAGAATAAGCCAAATTGACGACTAACTGGAATTGGTTACGCATATCCGACGGATCATCGTAACTGTTCTGGACAGTGGTGGAAGGGAGAATGAGAGAGAGAGAGCAGTAGAGGGAGAGGGGAAAAAGAGAAAGAGAGATGGAGGGAGAGGCGGAGAGGGGGAAGCCGCCGCTGTCGATCAGACAAGCGGTGGAGGGGAAGAATACTAAACTGACGAACCAGCCGTGAAAGTCTGGCAAATCTGAACCCGTTAATCGATCCCCCCCCCCCCCAATATTGGTAGAGGACGATTTAGAGGGAACCTGAGATAGAGGATGAGGCAGAGGAACAAGGTTGCATGCGATAGGGACAGAGAGAGAGGCTGGCCTCAGTAAATCAAAGTTCAACCGGTATACGTACATATAATACTATCTGACGCATCCTTCTGACCTGGAGAAAACGATAAGATATGATTCCAATGGTTTTTCATGTCAAAAAAGTTGGATAGATGTATGGCTCGCTGTATAATAAAACCGAATTACTATAACTCAATTACTGATTGATAACAGTAGATATACTTTTTAACTGATTATATGTGCGATGCAAGAAAAAGGTAAACAGTTTACTAAGAAAAACAATATTAATAAAAATTATTGATTATATTGTTGTAAACAATATAACTATATCAGAACTAATATCAGCCAATTCGTTATTTGTTTTATTGCCTGCGCTTATATTTAAAATATATTTATAAAAAATTGATTAATCACAATTAGTATGCTGTAGCACATTTAGATGTTTTTCTGTGATAATAATTAGTATTGATATATTATATTTAAAACACATAATTCAAAAAAAGAGTCTACGTAAATATATCGCAGTCCTTGAATTTGTGCAAAATGAAATAGGTTTGGTAATGAAAATATAAACAAAATGATGTTAATATTAATTAACTATTTCTAACATTTATTAACTTATTTTAGTAAAGTATTATGCGTAAATCATACAAATTTAGAAGAAAAAAAATGTTTACCCATTAAATTAAAAGGTGATAAATAATTTGTCATGTATTTTAAATTGAATGACGTCATTTATTTATTTTAACATTTAAAAAATGTTTAGTTACAAAAATCAATAAAGAGGTTCATGTTATAGAGGGAGTTTTACTTCTCGCTGTCTAAGAATATTGAGAAACGATGAAGCTACTACAATCTATTTTAATTGTTTACTATCTTCAATTTAATATATTCAATGTAATTTCTATTACTTTCATTTGAATAAATTATTTATTTATAATTTATAAATTATACATTATTATATTTTTGTATGTTCGTTTATTTATTTTATTTATTTAAAAATAATTATAAGTTATTTTTTAAATTGTATTTGTAATTTTCGTAATTAAATGTGTTATGCAAAGAAAAAAGAGAAAATTAACTAAATTAGACATGGAATGTCAAACTATGAGTTAAAATTTTAATTGATTTTTTCAAGTATAAATATGTTCTGATATAAATTCGTTAAAATTTGATTCCGCTAAAACCATCTTGGTCAATTACAAAGATAATAAATAATATTTATTTTAAATTTTACATCAATTGAGCAAATTATTTTCTATTCAGGTTTTGTTGTTTCGAAATTACAAATAGATGTTTTACTTTTAATCATTTTAAATAGAAATGTATGTTCTTTAAAGAGTCAAATTATAATAAAGAATTACAAAGTGTTCGTATACGTTGCAAATTATTATAACAATTATAAAGAAAAAATAATCAACATAAATCCATGATTGTATTTTTTATTTCCATTAGTGCTTAAAAAAATAAAAATATGATAAATATATAATTAAAAGTTTATCAATGTTAAACGTGAGTCTCTTAAATAATTATAATATTTAAATGGCTTATGCTTGTTTTCCACCTCCTTAATTCTTATATTCAATTTGGTACTCACATTTACAAACAGATTAAGGAAATCACAATGGGGTGGAAATACAAGTCTTATTATTGCAGACCTTAATCTTTCTTAGAAAGAATTAAATTTTGATATATCAACTTAAAACTCATAATCATAAATGACCCCTTAAACTTTCCAGTAATTGTCTTAATTTTGATGATATAGTATCACTAAATGTTAAAGATTTTTTAAATATTTGAATTTGTACTAATATATCAAAATTGGTTTTAGAACAAAATTGATATTAGACATCTGCAGGATACTTTTTTTATATATTTGATGACATTAACTGTATTGTTGTTTCTATTTTTTTTCCTGATATGTCAATAAATTTGGCAATAAATAATATGTCAATAAATTTGTTTAATGTGGTTTTTATAGTAAGCTTATTAGATAATTTTATATTTGTGTGCATTATGATAAATTCACTTTTGGATTTTTTCTCATTTAGTTATGAACTTATTTATTGTTCTTTTGATAAAAAATATTAATATTATAAATTTTAATTTAAAAATATTGTATTGAATATTTTAATAGGAATAATAAATTTAGATTAAAACATTTCTTAAATAAATTAAATCAAACAATAGTAGTTTTTTTTAACTGTTTTCTTGTTTATAAACCAAACATTTCTTAGCTTATATCTGAGCTTACCATAATTAACACTTCAGTACCAATCGTTAATTTCAATTCCAATGAACTGCTAGGCATTGTTAAAATTAGTATATATTGTTACTTAACATCTGATCTTCAAGTGTTATATATTTGAACTCAAATGGTTGCTTTCGTTCAATTGTTCCAGTCTAAACTTTTGAAATAATTATTAATCATTTAGATAAGTAAATTAGTGTCAAAAGCGTAAATTATTTAAAGTTTAAACATTTAAAAATTATTGTAAGCTATTTTAAGAATTTTTAAATATTAGTAAATAATTAAAATTAAACATATATGTATTCAGTTTAAACACAACACATTAGTTGTAAAAGATAGAGTCGAATATGAAGTCGATAAATGTAACTTTGCGTTAACTTAATAGTTAAGTTATTTTTAAATTATATTGGAATAAAAACTATAGCATAGCATTGCATAGTGCAGTATATTTGTATTTTTTAAATATTGTTTCCCCACTTAATTCAATTATTTTTAAATAAACGTCTTCTACTCAACAATGTAATTGATAAACAAATATCGAAATTATGAATGCAATTATAGAAATTATCTAATCTATCCGACTGCAAAACGTTGTATGTTATTCAGTGTTCGAGAGTTGTCATTCTTCTATATATTTATTTTGAAAAAATATATTAAAAAGTGTTAGAAATAGAAAAAACACTAGACAGATTGAAAACACGAAAGTCTTAGATATTTTGAGAAACCTCTTTACAATAACGTGTTTTGAAATACCATTTATGTTTTTTTAGAAACGCTTTGTTGGGGAAAAATATGGTTTTAATAAACAAAACCCTTTTGAATTACATTTTACTATCATTTATAATTTACTATACGTTTAACAATTTTGTGATTTAGTTAGATTTGTCGGGAACATGTTGTTGTAGTCATGTGTTGGTCGATTTGAAAATTGACCACTCTTTTGAATAGTTAGCCCTCTCCGGGTTCAACAATATACTTGTTGATTGGATGAAGTACGCGACTGTATTTGATACAAAGTACAGACAACCTTTTACCCACAGACAACAGTGAAAGCATGATTCAATCAACGCTTCCAAATCAACCTCATGAAAACCATAATGAACGCTGACGAAATTACCCCCAAGCTTTTTGACAGAAAATTTGCCTAAAAGATCGCACCGCTATACCATTTAAAAAAAATCGCATTGAAGTTAATCTCAAATAACATTATTAGACTAGGGTTCTGGGTGAAAGGCCAGAATGCTGAAAGGAGTAATTGGTCGCAGTATAGGCGTGGAATCAAGGCTTAACACTGAAATAGATCTTGATAGCTGTCAGAAAGTATTCAAGTCTTGTTTCATTTCAGTCTTTTCTGGGAAAGGCCAAAAATCGAAGCTGGAATTCACTGTGCTATTTTGTTGAAGGTAATACTAACTATAGCTATAATTTTGATAAGAGGAAATATCGTGAGAATAGCAAAATGTATAATTTTGGAAAAAAATATTAAACAGAAAGGGGCTAGCAACGTTTTCAAATAAATCCGACCACTATATAGTACTCTATTCTGATTATTGTAAAAGAAACCTCTCGCGAAAAAAATAGGAGGAGTTATGAAAAAACATAAAAGTGTCATGAACATGGGGTTACCTAAAACTGGCCGGAAGTCGTAGTGGAAACTGCAGTCAAAACGAATTTGTTTAACTATAATATATAGTGACTATATTGGAAAATAGGTATCACAACTTAGAACTTTTATTCAGCCGAAAAAGTAACGATTCACTAAGACTATAACGAATTTTTTGGGGAATTTATTTTTTATATAACAACATATTTTAAGTACATCCATTCAATGGAATATCGAGATAATTTAATTATGAGATTACTTTCGTTTACTGGTCAAAATAATCAATTGACGATGATCCACAACTTTTTATGATATGTCCGGTTTAAATCGTGCCGTCTATCTATATATACACTGTATACATATATAGAGATAGCCTTAAGGCCGTCTCTAGAAAAGTAGTAAATCCTCAGGGGACTTAAGCCTCTCAAAATCTTATAAGTTAATTTGATCTCTCTGAAAATATGCGGCGCGAGCCAAGTAATTAAGAAAAATTTCTATGTTTCGTTTCGAAGAATTTTTTAACTTTTTCTATGAATATATATTTATATACAGCAACCAACATATATATATATATATATTGTATATGAATTAATATGTCAATAATTTGATTAAATTATGTTTGTGTTCGTCTTAATGAACTTATTTAATAACTATTTAATACTTCACAATTACAGTTGTCGGATGTTTTAAACAACAATTAACTGACAACACAATTAATAAAACGATACAATTTGAGTGAATTTTAGAGACAGAATTTATAGTGAATTTAATATATATAAATATGTAGTAAAATTCATTTTGCATATTATGTCATTGTATATTGTATTACAATATACAATCATTGACAAAATATAAAATTAAATAGAATTATATAATTTGATTGATTTTTAGGGAAAGAATAATACTATTTTGTGTATTTCAATATTATGCAATATTTTATTAAATAGTAAAGTATAAAATGCACCACGACATAATATGAATTAAAATTAAATTAGTATATAATATAAATATTTAAAATAGTTTTAATTAAAATTATTTATAATAGTTTTAATTGAAAATATTTACATTAGTTTTTAATTAAAATTATTTACAATAGTTTTAATTTTAAATATTTACAATACATAGTTTTAATTTTAAATATTTACAATAGTTTTAATTTAAAACATTTACAATAGTTTTAATTTAAAATATTTACAATAGTTTTAATTTAAAATATTTACAATACTTTTAATTTTAAATATTTACAATACTTTTAATTAATATAATAACATAATTTTACAGTAAATCCTTTCCAATACGTTTTATATTTATTAAAATTAATTTAATATCAATTTCATTAAAAGTTTGTACTTTGCAGTTAGAATATTATTTTCTATACAATTATAGCACGACAAAAGATGTGTCAACATCTTGTATATAATATATTTGAAACTGTGAGTGAGTCATAGATCAGCAAACTGAGTCCCGTTTGTAATATTGTTTCAAAATATATTTTTAATACAAATGTATTAACATGTCTACATTAATGTAGAAAAGGGATACAAACATGTTTTTTTAGGAATGACACCTTATTTACATTTGATTATTTTTAAACTGAGCATATAGGATTTTTAGAAATATAAGCCTTACTTAAATTTTAAATTTTAGCCAGATACAACTTTATAAATGAAGGTTATATTTTATAAATATAAATATTAACAGTTCTTTATTCATAAAATTCCCCTTTTCCTGCAGCAAAACAGGCTGAACTTTGGGGATGTGTTTCGTATCTGTTTTGTATATAAACGGAATCATCATGGTCCACACTATACGGTGTTTTCATGAGTTAATTAAAATTGTATCGTATAATATGTATAGTAACGTACAATTTATTAAAACGTGTATTATTAACTACAGCGTTTTTAAACCATAAAAAATCTATATACTTATATATTACAATTAATATTGAAATACTTTTAACCCTACATTGATAATATTGCCAGAGTTATAATAATTTGTAATAATAAATATAATTCAATATTTGTATAATTCAAGATTGGCAGATAATTAATTATTTATGATAATATATAAAGTTATTTTGAATTGAGCGCTCAGAATGTTAGCCTAAATTGACCCATGTGAAAAATAGAAATAAAGTAAAATTAGTTGTGATTAATGTATTGATTAAAATTGTTGATTATTGATACAACAAACGCATAGTTTTATCAACAACTAAAGTCAATTTTTACATTCATCATTTACAAACGACCAATTGAGTGTCAAGATTCTTCAATTTTTATACAAAATATTTAGAACTTTTTTGTCATATTAATAAAAAATGTCAAGTATCTTATATATTTCAAAAGACAACTATATAATATATTAGTTTGATACCAGAATCCTACATTATAACTATTGAGAATTGACTTTGACTAAATTTAAAAGTATAACAATATTAGCAATTCTTGTTATAGGTTACTGTATCCCTTTTAAGAGTTTGTAACCTTAAATGCGGTTGTCTTGAAGGATAGATATTTGTAAAATTGATAGGAAGATTAGGTATAGCCAAAAATATATTAGTTTCACAAGAGATTCATATGCTCTTATGCCCCCAGCGGAATCTATTACTCAGTTGATCTCTGTTTCCAGTTAATTTGACGAACTACTCGACTGTTAGGTTGAACTTTAGCGAATAACTAGGGTTAGACATTGTAAATAAATGTGTTGGTGAAAACCCCATCTACATTATAATATATTTGTAAAAACTTAAATATATGGAATGCATTTCCAACATATGTTAAATTAAACTAAAAGTATTAGTAACAAATAAGAAAACTTGTCAGTAAAATAATATTTATGTTGGTAAACTAATAAAGAATATTAGACAAATTATATTTAAAACTTACATTTTACGTTTTATATCACGTTTTACAGATGTTTTGAACCCTTTATTATTTAAAAAATAAATTTATTGATAATCTATTGCTATATTGGAAGTCATCTCTTTTGAATTACTCTATTTTGAAAATAGAAGTACAAGAAAGAAAAAAGTCAACTTATACAAATGAAATTGTTTGCCTAAACTAACTTAATAAAGTGCTTAACTTTTAGTAGGTATTAGAAATAAATTTGATATTTGGATAAATATATATATTCTGTTGATCACAGATGGGATTTTTCCTGACTGATATATATATATATATATATACGTATATACGATTTATGATTTAAATATTTTATTAAAGAAATTGAATTAAAATAACGAAAATGTGACGGATACATATAACAGCACACTATATGAAGAAGGCAAGTATATTCAGTATTAACGAGTCGGGATGATAATAAAATAAATATTATCTATGGAATTGACTGGAATACCTTGTATATCTAATATAAATCAATAATATTGCACTATATCCATCGATTATAATATTTGTTTTATTAAAAAATATTTTAGATTAAATATTATTTAAAATTTAATGAACAATAAAAATATATTATAACTACTCTTAATTGTACTTTATTATACACTCATATAATATAAGTTACTGCGAGGTAGAACTCTTCAGATGATAGTTATTAGTTAAACAAATATATAATATTTTGAATCTTAACAATGCGTGGTTAGTTTGCAAATGCAATTTTTTATTAATTGTAGTGAAAATAGGAATCAATTATAGGAAAATGAGGGCAAATACCCCGAAACCGGTCTGCAGATGGATTTACCTGTCGATTACAATGTTTATCAAAAATCATCTATACATTATCGTAGCATCGCATTGAGAATTATACTTGCATTATAAAAATAACGTTTGAAACAAAAGTAGTTCCAAATAAATCAAGAATAAATAAAGAACTCCATCAAATAGCCTTACATTATATTGTAAAAGCCCTTTAAAAATCTGCAATACCTCATTTATGTTATTATCGAATTTAATAAAAACAAATGTTAAACTAAAACTGACCTGTTGCATACTTCGGACCAAACTAGTTGTCTATTTGGAGTGAAGATTGCGGTTCATTAAATTGATGTGTTCAAGTTGTCTGGCTATAAATAAACCACAATCCAACATTATTTATACAATATTCATACAATTTTAATATGCGTAAGTTGTCTATAAAATGTAACTTATTGCCTGCATATCTAAAACTGTTTTACTACATGAGTTATTTCATTGCTATCAGTTTTTAAATAATTATTTTGCAAAAGCTTTCGGGTAAAAAGTTAGTAGTAATGTTTCATTGTATTAGTATATATCATCATATTCACAATAATAAAATTATAAGTTTATTATTAAAAATAAGTAAGTTCATGGTCTTGTATTGTGCATCTTTTAGATGTGAACTAAAATTAGTAATTTTGACAATACTATGTTTTTATGCTTGAAAGAATATGTTTTATATTATTTTAACCGATAAAAATCATGTTCAGTCAATTTAAAAATATAATACTTACCTAGTTCGGTATCTTACTTACTATGTAAATAAATAATTATGAAATAGATAAAAAACATTTGTGCATATTATAGATTTTAGTGTATTAAAAAAATTAAAATCATAAATTAATATATTTAAGACAACATAAAAAGATCTATATTTTAAATATTTTACTATGTGTAATTTTCATAAATATTATTATCTAAATTAATCTGTTAAAAAGTTAGTCTAGGCATCGTAGGCCTCTTAATGCAATAATATTTGATATATTTTAGACATAACATAGATAATGTAGAATCGATAATCTAAAATAATAACATAGATACTGTTTGAATAATATAAAATGTATTATGAACAAATGCATTACTTTTTGTAATTTTAATTTAGAAATATTTAGTCATTTTTAAATTTTTATTATTGATAATTATCAATGTGCTATATTTAAAATAATATGATGTTGCAAATAAATTTTAAATCTAATCCAAACTACTGAGTGGCTAGGTCAGAAAGCTAGTTGAGACGAAGACAGATTAGGGAGACATAAAGTGAAAGAGAGAAAGAGAGAGAGAGAGAGAACGAATTTTTGAACGAGTTATTGTACAATAAATATGAAATAAAATAAAGCAATACGTACATTCATGAACGTTTCTATCAAATTGACCTGATAACAAAAAGACTATAACTAAAATCAAAACTATCAATTAATTATCAGAAATCGCCAAATAAAGGTTTCAATAAAGGTTTCTTTATTTGTTTGTTTATTATAATATTTAATTAGTTCATATAATATTATTACTTAACCATTAACAATTATTTCTCTCGACGCACTGCAAAATACGATGATTTGTTTCATTAATAAAATTATATATTAAGCTATCAAAATCGGAAAAGCAAATTGAAAAGATCACGGATACTCAAAAAACCGGTGTATACCTAATTAAATATAAAAATGATCACCGAATTGTGACTACTGTCGATGAACAATATGTTTAGGAATAATATAATCTTTTGTAAAGGAAATAATTCATCCTATTTCGTCATATAAAGTCGGAAAAAGTAACGCAATAATTGTATACTTGGTATAAATAAATAAAGTGTTCTATGAAGAAAAAAATATAAATAAAGTATTGGCAGATTAATATAATAATCTAATATGTGCTAAAATAATTAATCTGAAACCATAAAATATTACTGCTTGATTCGAAAAGTGAAAACATATGAAGTTTCACAAAATTTCTCATTTCAGTTTAAAAAAATATTGCCTACTGTTATAGATGTTGTATGATGTTTTACATGAAGAAGATTTTGTAAATAATTAGTATAAACATATCCTTTCCTTGAATGAGAATAACATAATCAATAACCCCATTCAATATATTTTTTGTTGTATTGTATTTTTTTATTGTATATATATTTTTTCAATTCATAACTTTAATGACGATCTATTTTTGACACAAAATTCTTCCTCACTGATTCTCCAGTTTTTGACTAGGACAGAAATAAGCACTTCGAGTTTCCATTATCTCTCTCTTTCAGAGTGGAGAGAAGATGACGACGTGCTTGATTGATGACTAAACTGTCTCAACTGCTCGGCGGAATCTGAGTGACTGATACAGATACCTTACGTCCCACGGTCACATATGATTCTGGTGACTTGCCAACCAGAGACAATGATGACTCCATAACGACCTGCGCGGTGATATTTGATATTCTTCAAGGAAAAACATTCCTTCTGATACATTTACTACTAACGGCCAACTAATCTACAGAACCAATTAATTCTGAGCTGCTGTTAGCTTCAACACTGCATTCCTGTACTTCTTAAGGAAAATTATAAGTCTTCTGCGAAAAATACGGCTTAATATTGTCAATATGTAAAGGTTATTTTTTTTAAACTTAAAATAATTATTTCTTAAAAAAATCATATACAGTTGTTGTTTTTAAATCTAATATTTTTTAATTGATCAACACTTTTTGCTATTTTACAATGTATTACTTTTTCCTAGATATTATCAAATTTGTTGAATGGTTAATTACATAGAAAGAATAGGATAATAATTAATATCGATCGTTACTAAATTTAGTACAGTAGTCCATCATACACTCTTGGTTGTTTTGGAAAACGGTGGGAAGCGCTATTTGTGTCCTTCCTTGTCTGTCAATCTTGAAGGCCAATAACTATACATCAAAGATCGCCTACCGATTCTCGTACTTTTATTTTAGAATCGGTAAAGAGCAACTTAATCCGCTGCGGTCATAACGGTTAATGTTTTTGCTTACAAAAATTAACACTAAACTCCTTACCTTGATGCTATTTTCTTCTTTTAAATCAACGATGAAATTCACTATAACAATATACGTATAGTTATGGCTATACGGTTTTTATTTACAAGTATGTATATTTCCTGCATCTACATGTTTCACATTCTTTCGTTCGTCATTATCTTTAATCTTGTACATGGATACTTTCATCTAGTTTTCAAAGTTACCTTTTTGTTTTCACAAAGTATAATCTTGTCCGTTAAATAGATCTATTGATAATTAAAGATTTAACCACATATATAAGTTGGTATTTAAATTATTAATGAAAAAAAAAATTGCTGACAGATTGACTTGCCATATTTGTTAACACAGTGACTTGCTATTATTTGTTAACACAGTGACTTGCCATATTTGTTAACACAGTGACTTGCTATTATTTGTTAACACAGTGACTTGCTATTATTTGTTAACACAGTGACTTGCCATATTTGTTAACACAGTGACTTGCTAT